>BLSH010363359.1:68569-83945 GCA_018402905.1 Glandirana rugosa | reverse complement strand
GGTTGAAACGGGTAGTTAAAGCGGAGATCCACCTAAAAGGGAAAGCTCTGCTTGTTTGCACCCTCCACTACCTCATTTGGCACTTTTTGGGTGGTACCTGGTTTTAAGAGCTACCCGCTTCCACTTCCAGCTCAGATCGCTGTGGCAAACTGAGCTAGAAGATAGATTGATACAACTTTACTGTCATTGCATTGTACAGGTACACAGCAACGAAATGCAGCTTGGCATCTACCAGAAGTGCAAAAAGTAGCTATTGTGCAAAGGTGCAGATAAATATGTAACATATATACAGCAAGGGATAAAGGGATAAATATATAAACATATGTACAGTGGTGAATATAAAGGCAATAACAGCAGAGATGTGAGGATATCAAGTACAGGAATGGTTTTAAGGCTATGGCATTGAAGAGAAATGTGCAGAAGTGAAGGTTACACGATTATGGCATTTAAAGCGGAGTTCCATGCTTTTTTTTTTGTTTATTAGAAGTCAGCAGCTACAAAAAGTGTAGCTGCTGACTTTTAATAAACAGAAACTTACCTGTCTCCCGGTCCAGCGATGGCTGCGCCTGAAGCCTCGCTCGTCTCCCCCCTTCTCCCTGAGGCGCCGGCATTGCAAGTGTGGGCACCGGCCGTGTGCCAGGAGGGAGGGGCTGCCTAGGAGGAGAGGAGGAGTCGCCTAGGTGGCCCCGAGGTGGAAGGTGGAAGAGGGACAGGCAGTCCCTCTGAAACCTGGGGACACACTCCCCCCCCCCCCCAAAAAAAAAAAATGACATGCCAAATGTGGCACATAAGGGGGTGAGGAGTGCTTAAAGTGGAAGTTCCATTTTTGGGTGGAACTCCGCTTTAAGAATGAGCAAGCTAAACCACTGCCTTTCCCCCGCAGTGTTCTGGAACACATCATGGGTCCTTGAAGACCACCAGACGATTGACAAAGTGCAGCGTGACTCCCGCATGCGCAGTAGTAAACCGGCTGTGAAGTTACCAGGCTTCACTTCTTGTTTTCCTTACTTCAGATGCCTGCACCCTGAAGCCGATTGAAGAATCCGCTCAGGCGAGGACATCGCTGGATCCGAGGGCAGGTAAGTGTCCTTCTACTAAGAGTCAGCAGCTACAGGATTTGTAGCTACGGACTTTAATTTTTTGGGGGTTGCAGCCTGGAGCTCCGCTTTAAGAAGGTGTTCTATCGCCTCCTCACCGCCTGTCAAATGCCTCTGAAAAGCAATCTGATCACTTTTTGAAGGCGCGGCAGTTTTAATGGCAAATCTAAGCTTGGACTAATTGAAATTTGTACCTTGGAGCTGGAGGAACAGTCTGCAGGAACCTGCGCATTGCGACCACCATCCTAGCCAGGGTGCAATAAAAAAATGCTGTTTTTTTATATTTTTTGTTGCAAAATATATGTGCATTTATTTATTTGTAAAAGGTGGGCATAGCCTTTACAAATCTCTAACAAACTTTCTCTACAAAAAAAAAAAAAAAAGAAAAAAAATCCACATGAGTGCAGCAGATACAGAGCTCCTCTTTGTTATTTGATTTATTTATTTTATTATTTGTATCTATTTATGTTTTTGAAGGACCGCGATCAAACCTCTACGTAACCTCTCTCACCTTACATGTCAGCACCAACCCCTCCTCTCCTCCATCCTCATTGGCTGCTGCACAGACCAGGAACTCCTCTCTCTAATCCCTGGGGCTTCTGGGAGTTGTAGTCCCGGGATCTCCTTCCTGGAAATCCAAGCTATCCCAGCATGCCCTGCAATCCATTCGGTGACAAACATCCAATCAGAGCTGGGACTCGGCATTGAGCTGTCTGGACTTGCAGTCAGTAAGAGATTTCTGCTTTGTAAGCACTACAAGTCCCACAATGCCTCTGGGGAGCTGTAGAGGTGAGCCAATGAGAGGTGAGAGTCAGCAGCCCCGCCCACTCACATGGTAGAAGCAGGTAAGAGCTTTGTTGGGGTAAAAGTTGTGTGTTTGGTGTATAGAGGACCCTCCATGTGTATAGAGGACCCCCCATGTGTATAGAGGACCCTCCATGTGTATAGAGGACCCTCCCTGTGTATAGAGGACCCTCCATGTGTATAGAGGACCCCCCATGTGTATAGAGGACCCTCCATGTGTATAGAGGACCCTCCCTGTGTATAGAGGACCCTCCCTGTGTATAGAGGACCCTCCCTGTGTATAGAGGACCCTCCCTGTGTATAGAGGACCCTCCATGTGTATAGAGGACCCTCCATGTGTATAGAGGACCCTCCCTGTGTATATAGAGGACCCTCCATGTGTGCTGGGGGGATGGATGGATGGATGGATGAGCTCCATTTCTATGGAAGGGGAAAAGCTTTCTTCCTGGATCCTCCTTTCCCAGCTCATAGGATGGATGGGAATAGGAAGTGTTACTTTGTTTAGACTTTTCTCTTCTTCCATCTCTGATCAGTGGAGGACACAGCCCCCCTCCCCACCCTGCACCCCTTTCCCCTCCTCCACCCTGCACCCCTCTACCCCTATGCTGATTCCTCCATTCCCTGCATTTCTACACCCATCCCCTATTATGCTGCTCCTGTCCCTGTCCATAGGAGGCGTCCTTCCTTGATCCAACTGCATGTTTGTATTGAAGTTTAACCTTTTGATCGCCAGTGCCGTAGCCCTGGTGTTGTGGATGCCTCTCTCATGTAAAGGGTTAAAAGGATCTCGAAGCTGCATAAGCTTCTTATAAACTAGAGGTGCACCGAATGGAAATTTTGGTGCCGAAAGAGAAACCGGAAATTCAGGATGCACTTGGCCAAAGTCAAAGATGACAGTTTGAAAAAAAAAAAAATATATATATATATACAATTGTATTCAACTTTGTTTTTTTATTAATATCATGAATTTAAATGAAAATGAGTTTATTGTCGACCATTATCAGCGCAAGAAAAGCTCAAGAAAAATGCATCCCTTTAAATTTTATGTATGCCTTCCTTGCTCCATTTTTGTTAAAAAAAACAAACGCACCAAAGATGCACCTCGCCATTGAAATGCATTGAAAACGCAGCAAGAACACATTTGTGATGGGGTTTTTGAATCACATGACCTATAAAAAAAACACCATAAGCACAGTAAAATCGTAGCAAAATCATGTGCGTTTTTGGCAACATTTTGGGCACCTTTTCTCTCTCAGCAAAATGCTGATAACGCTGCCACCAAAATTCCGGTGTGTCACTATTCTAGAGATTAAAGATAACCTCCGGGCTGCAGAAAAGATAATTCAGGTGCCTACACCCCCCCCCCCCACCCCCAATCACTTTTGGATTGGTACAGATTATCACCATTGCTGCCGCCGGCCTCATTTACACCGCTATTCCTGCATTCCGTGTGCGGTCCTTCCTGTAAGTTTGTAGTGCATTGTATTTTTTGGCAGTCTTTTATTTACTTATTTTTACAGAGTTTCATTTACGTGTGTGTGTTGCGTTCCTGTGCATTCTGATGTGAAATAATTCCGCACGCTGTACTTTTCTCCTACGTTCACTGACAGACGCAGCTCTCCATTCCGTGTGGGGTTTATGCTTGTCCCACTAGGAGTTAACTAGGCAGGGAAAAGAACAGCTGGCCCCTCCCATGGGGCCGTCCTCTCTTCCCACATAAACCCCCCACATAGCATAGCTCATCAGTTTCAATGCCTAGTTTGCATAGGAGTTGACCTGGCTCCCTTAGGGGATTTGCGGTCTGGATTGTGATCACTTTTTTACTTTTATTTTTATTCTTATTTCTCTTTACTTTTTACTACTACTGCTATCAAGCAACGAAGTCTGCTATCAAGAAGCCGGCCGGGGCATAGAGAGTCGCTCGGACTCTGTACTTTCCCCGGCCTGGCTGACCGATGCGAGCCAGTCCCGTGGTATGGGGACCCGCCGCATCGTGCCCATTCCGTGTGGGTGGCCTGGGGTGACCCCCATCTGTGCCCAAGTCCCGGACTGCGGTCCGGTTCGGGCGTTTAATTCGGCCGGCAGCATTCCGCCCAGGCAGGGGCGGAAGGTCTGCAAATGGGTGGCTACCCGCTGCGCCCGACAGGAGTGAGTGAGAGTTCCTCCCCCCCCCCTTTTCAGGGGCGGATGGGGGACCAACGCCATCCGTGACGATTTAGGGTAGCCACTGCGTAATGGGCGCCATGGGGCTCTTTTCACCCCCCCCGCCGCACCCGATCGTTCGCGGCGCTTTTTTGGGGTCCGCGCCACCATGCGGTGGACAGCCGCCATTTTCCCGTAGCCGCGGACATACTGGGCAGATGGAACCTTCCTTCTAGCGCTCAGAGCGGCCATTTACAGTAGTGCACGTTCCCTGCAGGTGATTTTGGCCTCTAGAGTTTATTCGGCGGCCATATTGGAGTCCCCTGCTGCTGTAAGAAACGTGTTACAGACGTTTTTACTTTCTCTTTGGAACGGTGTGTGACTCCTGACAGGCGCGGCTCTTCTGACGATCCTCTTTGCAGGCTGCAAACAGCAAGTATAGCTGGGATCTCCTGTGGGTGCTGGTGGCGGCGGGTGCAGTCCTCCTTGGTGTCCCTGGTGCTCTGTGGGGCAGCGGTGTGCGGCTGTGTGGGGGTGCCTTAAAGCTAGTATTCACCTGCATTTTGCTGAAGGTGTTTTTTGGGGGAAAAAACGATGGCAGACTATCCCGCTGGGACCGCTGAGGAGGATTCAGCGGCAGCGCAATCTGCGCAAGGGGCCTTTTTGGACCAGCTGCGGGCGGTCTTCAGTGAGTTTCTCCCCCAGGCGGATGTTGCCCAGCAGGTCCCTAGGAAGCGCACTCCACTCCCCTGTTCTTCTGGGTAGGACTCTGATCCGGAAGTGGCCTCGGGGGTCACAGGGACCCCAGTGGACCTCTCTGATGGTGAACTGGGCCCCTCGGACGGAGAGGAAGATCAAGGGGCAGCAGCTGCGCGCGAAAAGGCGCTGGTATCTGCCATTATCACTGGTATTCGCACTACGCTGCAACTGAACCAGGATGGCGAATCGCAGACTTCTGTGTATGTGTGTGGGTCCACCAGGCCCCCCAGGGCCCCAAAGGCTTACCCCTATGATAAATTTTTTGATCATCTGATCTATCGTGAATGGCCAGATCCGCAACAGTCTTTTTCACTGTCAAAACTCTTTGCCACTCGCTTCCCTTTGAGGAAAGCTTTTTGAAGAAATGGGAGTCGCCTGTGGTGGACCCACCGATAGCCCGCCTGAATAAGGCGACGACCATTCCTCTGGAAGGGGCCCCTTCCTTTAGGGACCCGGCTGACAGGCGAACAGAGGCAGTGTTAAAAGCTCTCTTCCTGGTAGCAGGCTCAGCTCTGCGGCCGGTCCTCGCGTCTGTCATGGCGGCGCAATATCTGGCTGAGCGTATGGCGGAGCTCCAGAATGATCTGGACTGCGGCCGACTGATGGATGTGCCGAAGAGAGCTGATTTTTTACATCAAGGTATCAAGTACCTCTGTGACACAGCCATGGATCTACTGCCTATGTTGTCCAGAATGGCGGTTTTTGCCGTCATCCTCAGACGGGTTGTCTGGTTACGGTCATGGTCCGGAGACCATGCGTCCAAAACAGGCCTTGCAGATCTCCCCTTTCAGGGTGGACATCTATTCGGCCCACAACTGGATGAGATCATTAAGGATTTCACAGGAGGTAAGAGCACTTTCCTCCCAGAGCCCCGGAGGTGTGAGTTTCGCCGTAGACAGGGGCCCCCTCCCTCGGGTCAGAAGAGGTTTTTTTGCGCCGCAGGCGCAGCGGGCAAAGGGACCCGATCGGGTAAGACTGCTGCAGGGGCCGGAAAACAGCAGTGGCAGCAAAAGACTGAAAAGGCGGAGGACAAGCCCTCCTCCGCCTGATGGGCTGCCCCCACCTGGGCTTCGGGTGGGGGGACGTCTTCTGGGGTTCACGGACCGGTGGCTTGCTTGCATTTCCGACCGGTGGGTCCAGGAAGTAGTGTCCACCGGGTACAGGATAGAGTTCAACACTCTACCCCCAGACAGGTTCTTCCCATCGAACTTAGGGCTCCCGCAGGCACGCCGGGAGGCCCTCTTCGGGGCTGTCCAAGCACTCTCGGACCAAGGGGTGATTGTGCCAGTGCCTCCAGCGGAGAGGTTTCAAGGTCTCTACTCAAACCTGTTCGTGGTCCCCAAAAAAAGGGGGGGGTCCGGCCAGTACTGGACCGGAAGGCCCTGAACCGGTATGTGAAGGCGCGAAAATTCCGGATGGAATCGATCCGCTCAGTTGTGGCCGCCCTCCATCGGGAAATTTCTGGCGTCTCTGGACATCAGGGATGCGTACCTCCATGTACCTATTTGTCCACGGCATCAGCGTTTCCTTTGCTTTGCAGTGGGGGACCTCCATTATCAATTTGTGGCACTCCCTTTCGGTCTGGCCTCAGCCCCTCGAGTTTTCACAAAACTGGTAGCTCCAGTACTGGCGTTACTGCGCCAGAGAGGCATTGCGGTAGTAGCCTACCTGGACGACCTGCTCCTGCGAGCGGAGTCCGCCTCGGCTGTGGAGGAGAATGTGAGAATCACCATGACCTCGCTGCATAACTTCGGCTGGTTGCTCAACCTGCAGAAGTCGATGGTGTCTCCATCCCGTTGCCTGGAGTATCTGGGTCTGATTCTGGACACAGAGCAGGGGAAGGTGTTCAATCCCCTGTCACTGCAGTCGGCGGTGCGAACCCTCCTATCACACCGACGGTCTTCATTACGATTCTGTATGCAGGTGCTGGGGCTCATGGTCTCGACTTTCGAGGCGATACCTTACGCCCAGAGTCAAACTCGACTTCTCCAGCGAGCGATTCTGTCTCAGTCGGATAGGTTTCCTCGGTCCTTTGGACTTTCTGATCCGCCTGAACTCCCAGACCAGGGCATCTCTGACCTGGTGGCTTCGGGACTCGGCGTTGACTCAGGGGAAGTCCTGCCCCTTCAGTGGGTGATCATCACCACGGATGCCAGCCTTTCAGGCAGGGGCGGGATCCTGGGGCAGCTATCTGCCCAGGGCCGTTGGTCAGAGCAGGAAGCTCTCCTCCCCATCAATGTGCTGGAGCTGAGAGCGATCAGATTATACCTATCTCACTGGACAGTGAGGTTGTAGGGTCATCCGATTCGGATTCAGTCGGACAGTGCCACAGCAGTGGCATATGTGAACCATCAGGGCGGCACGAGGAGTCCAGCAGCTGCAGCAGAGGCAGCTCTGATACTGCGTTGGGCGGAACGTCACATTCCGGCAATCTCCACCATTTACATTCCAGGCGTGGAAAACTGGCAGGCGGACTTTCTCAGTCGCCAGACGCTGGACCAGGGGGAGTGGTCTCTCCATCCAGAGCTATTCACCCAGATTTTCCGCAGATGGGGGACGCCGGACGTGGATATCATAGCGTCTCGGTTCAATCACAAGGTGAAGACCTTTGTTTCCAGAACAAAGCATCCATTGGCAGTGGCCACGAAAGCTCTGGTGGGCCCCTGGGGCCGTTATCGCCTTCTGTACGCCTTCTCTCCGATAAAACTTCTACCGTGATTGATACGCAGGGTAGTAGCGGAGGGAATACCAATAATTCTGGTGGCTCCGGATTGGCCTCGGCGCACGTGGTACGCCGACGTGGTGCGAATGGTGGTGGACGTTCCCTGGCGGCTCCCGCTGCGAGACGATCTACTGTCTCAGGGGCCCATCTTGCACCCTGCTTTACCATCGCTGGCTTTGACGGCCTGGCTAGTGAGTCCCAGGTGCTGAGGGACAGGGGAGTCGCTGACTCCGTGATCCCTACCTTGTTAAAGGCTCGCAAGATATATCACCGCACCTGGAAGGCTTACATAGCTTGGTGCGAGGCGGAGGGTCATAACCCTCGCTCTTATGTGGTGTCTAGGGTCCTGACTTTTTTGCAGCAAGGCCTGAACAAAAAACTGGCTTTGAGTACTCTCAAGGGCCAGATATCGGCCCTGGCGATTCTTTAGACCTTTTGGCTTTGCACTCATTGATTCATACCTTTGTACAAGGTGTGCGACATGTGGCGCCTCGGGTGAGGTCTCCGATGGCTCCGTGGGATTTGAATTTGGTGCTTTCTGTGCTCCAGAAACCGCCATATGAAAAAAATCAGGGACATTTCCTTACAACTGCTGTAGCAGAAGGTGGCCTTTTTGGTGGCCATCACATCTGCCAGACGGGTGTCTGAGTTGGCGGCACTGTCGTGCAAGTCTCCCTATCTGGTCCTGCACAAGGACAAGGCGGTCTTGCGACCCTCTCCTTCGTTTCTCCCGAAGGTGGTTTCTTCCTTTCACATTAACGAAGATATTGTTCTTCGTTCATTGTGCCCACGTCCATCGCACCCAAAAGAATTTGAGTTACATGTCTTGGACGTAGTAAGGGCCTTACGAGTGTATTTAGCTGCTACAGCTTCCTTTCGGAAGTTTGATTCCTTGTTTGTGCTGACAGAGGGTCCGCGCAAGGGTTTGGCGGCCTCGTCGTCTACTGTCTCTCATTGGATTAGACAGACCGTGACCCACGCATATTCTGTTCGGGGCAAGGTTCCCCCATTTTCGGTCACGGCTCATTCTACCCGGGCTGTTAGCACTTCCTGGGCTTTCAGACACCGGGCCTCGGTGTCACAGGTGTGCAAGGCGGCCACTTGGGCCTCGGTACACACTTTCACTAAGTTTTATAAGATTGATGTGTTAGCATCTTCGGATGCTGCTTTTGGCCGCAAAGTTTTGCAGGCAGCAGTGTAGGCGCGTCTGGCGTCTCCTTAGAGGTTCTGTTGGGTACAGTTGTTGTTGTTTACCCACCCCTCTTTTTGACACAGCTTTGGGACATCCCCAAAGTCAATGAAGAGCTGCATCGGTAAGTGAACGTTGGAGAAAAAGTGATTTTATTAAAACTTACCGTAAAATCCTTTTCTCTGAGTTCACTGACAGACGCAGCACCCACCCCTCTGCCCTCTGTTTTCGGTACGGCTTGTGTACGAACTGATGAGCTATGCTATGTGGAGGGTTTATGTGGGTAGAGAGGACGGCCCCGTGGGAGGGGCCAGCTGTTCTTTTCCCTGCCTAGTTAGCTCCTAGTGGGACAAGCATAAACCCACAAGTAAATGAAGAACTGCGTCTGTCAGTGAACTCGGAGGAAAGGATCTCATGGTAAGTTTTAATAAAATCCCTTTTTCTCATACATGTGAAAACCATGCAACAATGTAAATTAGACTCATTGAAATATATTTGTTTTTCTTGCATATGCAATCATACTGCAATTTTAAAAACATGTTTGATTGCTTATGGTGTAAACGAGCCCTAAAACCAGCCATACAGCTGTAGAGTTCTTCATCCTCACTAAAGAGTGTGGCTGTATAAATCCCTCGCTGTACTGTGACACACTGAAGCAGAGAATGATCCCCTCCCGCTGGAGACTGGGCTGCAGGGCAGTATTCCAACATAACGACCCCAAACACACCTCCAAGACGACCACTGCCTTGCTAAAGAAGCTGAGGGTAAGGGCCGGTTCACATTGTAGCGAGGCGGAGCGGCGCGGAGCGGCGCGATGCGGCGCTCCAGGCGATCTCAAAGCGGCTTGCTAGGAGACTTCTATCATAGAAGTCAATGCAAGCCACCTGAGATCGTCCTAAAAATAGTTCAGGGACCATTTTTCTAATGCGGAGCGAAGCGATTCGCTCCTATTAGAACGGTCCCATTTGCACAGCATTGAGGCGAATTGTCAGGCGACTCAAGTCGCCTGACAATTCGCCTAGATGTGAACGGGCCGCGAAGTCGCGCCGCTCCGCCTCGCTACAATGTGAACCGGCCCTTAAGGTGATGGACTGGCCAAGCATGTCTCCAGACCTAAACCCTTGAGCATCTGTTGGACATCCTCAAATGGAAGGTGGAGGAGCGCAAGGTCTCTAATATCCACTAGCTCTGTGATGTCGTCATGGAGGAGTGGAAGAGGACTCCAGTGGCAAATTGTGACGCTCTGGTGAACTCCATGCCCAAGAGGGTTGAGGCAGTGCTGGAAAATAATGGTGGTCACACAAAATATTGACACTTTGGGCCCAATTAAGACATTTTCACTTAGGGGTGTACTCACTTTAATTGCCAGCAGTTTAGGCATTAATGGCTGTGGGTTGAGTTATTTTGAGGGGACATTAAATTTACACTGTTATACAATCTGTACACTCACTACTTTACATTGTAGCAAAGTGTAATTTCTTCAGTGTTGTCGCATAAAAATATATAATAAAATATTTACAAACATATGAGGGGTGTACTCACTTTTGTGAGATACTGTAAAATTTTGGAAACAGGTAATTTTTTGCCTTTACTGATGTGCGGTGATGAGGCTGCACTGGTGGGCACTGATAGGTGGCACTAATGAGGCTGCTGCACTGATAAGCTGCATTGGTGGGCACTGATGAGGCTACCCTGATAGGTGGCAATGAAGAGCACTGGTCGGCACTGTTGGGACTGCACTGATAATCAGTACCCTGATTATCAGTGTAGATGTCCCTTTCACACAAGCTGCTTACTGGCTTTCCTCAGCTTGAGGAAAGGAATGTCGATAACTGTTTTGTGTTTACTTTGTGATCAGCTGTGATTGAACACAGCTGATCACGTGGTAAAGGGCCACTGTGATTGGCCCTTTATCCTGATCTGTGATCAGCTATCCTAAGGACACAGCGATCACAGCATGCTGCAGCGGGCACAATCACGGGAGGATGTCATATAACGATCTCCCAGAACTGGCCGGCTGCGTTGTAGCCGTCATCCGGCTATAGCGCTGTTGGCAAGTGGTTAAGGTGCCAAATCAGATTGGATGTGGGTGCTGTGTGACTGACAATTATCTGCCAGGCTTCTTTGATTTTTCAGTGGATGGATGTTGGGTGAGATGGTGCTGACTGATTGAATGTTGGTCGGTTTATGTGGGATGAATTTGGAGGAGGCTCACACGTGGAGAACCAAGTCACTCCATTGGTTTTCAACCATAGATCCATATCATCTACTGACAGATTTCTTTTTGTTTTTCAAAATATTTTTACTTTATAATTCTTCTTTCATTTGTTTGTTAACACTCTAACTTACCTAAAAAGTAAAACTAGGTTTATCAACAATCTGAAGGGTTAACTACTCATTTTGCCTAGAGGATGATGAATGTGGTTATGTACTTATCTATCACTCTCCAGGCTTCCTCCTCTTCATGCGAACGGTCCCTCATAGCCACTTGCCTTCACTGCCTGACCGGTCACTGCTCTCTGATCTCGTCCCGTACAATGCAGCTCCAGCAATCCTACATTTTACTGGAGGACACAGAGGGCTCCCTCAAAAAAAAGGAAAGACATCCTAGATAACTGTCTTCTGCCTCTTTTTAGGGTGCTATGAAGCTTTGCAAAATACACCTTACCTGTCCAGAGAGAACTTGCTAAGCTTATCTAATATGGTGAAGGAGAGAGAGCAGTTGGCAGAAGCCATATTAAATCATGCCCTGGAGATCATCTGCTTGTTGACGGTGGAGGTAAGGAGGGTTGTCTGAAGAAGCAAAACCAGCACCTGAAATCCCCTTTAAGGGCAATTGATTACAAATAGGATCAAACATAGGATTTTCTTGTGCAGCTATAGGCCTATGAAAATGTATTTAAAAGGAGGAATTTACTAAAACTGGTGCACACAGAATCTGCTGCAGCTGTGCATAGTAAAACAATCAGTTTCCAGGTTTTAGCCCCTGATCGCACTGGTGCAACTTGTCCTGTGATTTGGAAGGTCCAAATCGCAAGACAAGTTGCACCCTATTGTCGGCAACAAAACTGTTCAAATTGGTGCGACACCGACTTTGCGGTGCACCGATTTGAAAAAGAAGTTCCTGCACTATTTTTGGACATCTTGGGTGCGACTTGCATAGTCATCTGTGCATGAAGTTGCACAGATGTCAGCCGAGTCACACCTGAAGTCGCTCTGACATGCGGTTTTGAAGTCGCACAATTCCAAAGTTTCCTTTCTTTCTTCTTCTCCCTTCTTTCTTTCTTCTTCTCCCTTCTTTCTTTCTTCTTCTCCCTTCTTTCTTTCTTCTTCTCCCTTCTTTCTTTCTTCTTCTCCAGTACTTCCTCCTACTTATCCAATACTTCCTCCTCCTTCTCCCGTCTTCCTCCTCCTTCTCCCTTCTCATCCATCGTCTTTCTTCTTCTCCCTTTTTTCTTTCTCCTCCTCCCTTCTGCTATTCTTCTCCCTTCTTCCTTCTCCTCCCTTCTTGCGTCTCCTTCTCCTCCCTTCTTGCGTCTCCTCCTCCTCCTCCCTTCTTACGCCTCCTTCTCCTCCCTTCTTACGCCTCCTTCTCCATTCTCCCTTCTTCTTCCCCTCGCTTATTCTTCTCCTCCCTTCATCTTCTTCTACCTTCTCCCTTATTCTTCTTCCCTTCTGCCTCTCCCTTCTTCTACTTTCTTCTTTCTTCTTCGTCTTCTCCGTTCTTCTTCGTCTCCTCCCTTCTTTCCTCTTCGTCTCTTCCTTTCCTCTCCCTTCTTTCCTCTTCGTCTCTTCCTTTCCTCTCCCTTCTTTCCTCTTCGTCTCCTCATTTCCTCTCCCTTCTTTCTTCTTCGTCTCCTCCTTTCCTCTCCCTTCTTTCTTCTTCGTCTCCTCCTTTCCTCTCCCTTCTTTCCTCTTCGTCTCCTCCTTTCCTCTCCCTTCTTTCCTCTTCGTCTCCTCCTTTCCTCTCCCTTCTTTCCTCTTCGTCTCCTCCTTTCCTCTCCCTTCTTTCCTCTTCGTCTCCTCCTTTCCTCTCCCTTCTTTCTTCTTCGTCTCCTCCTTTCCTCTCCCTTCTTTCTTCTTCGTCTCCTCCTTTCCTCTACCTTCTTTCGTTGGGTTTTTACTGCTATCCATTAGAGAATTTGCTCACTTTTTATCCTGCTGACAATGTTTTATCAGACAGGAAGTGAGGGAACATCTGCAACTGTGTTGAATACTGAAATAAAAACTGCATGCTTTTTTATTGAGATCTCCATATCTGAGATTCTCGTTTTGATTATGCCGGCCATTTTTTTTGTTTATGGATTTGTGTGCTGTCTCTGTGGGCTATGCACCTGGGATCAGGCATAGAAGGTGATGGTGTGGGATGGAGGATATGACATAAAAGCTGACAGGAGTTCCAGCCTACCCTACTTTACGTAAAGCGGTTCTCCACCCAAAACGAGAAGCTCCGCTTGTTTGCTTCCTCCCCCTTGCGCTGCCACATCCTGCACCTTTCGGGGGGAGGGAGGAACAGGTACCTGGTTTTGACAGGAACTCACTCCCTTTACTGGGTGACTTCACTATGGCGAAGTCACTCGGAAGTTCGGCCCCCCCTCCTCCTTCCCCTGCCACCGGGCCAATTACAAAGCACAGCAGGGAGCTGGCTGTGAAGCCGCAAGTTTTCAATGCCGGTTTCCCTTGCAAGAAATGGTGCTGGCAGCACACAAGAGCCAAACGAAAAATCAGCTGGGGTAAAGACACCATGGGCTCCCTGGACAGGTAAATGTCCTAATATTAAAAGTCAGCAGCTACTGTATTTGTAGCTGCTGACTTTTAATTTTTTCTGAAGGAGCCTCTTTAAGAAAAATATATATTTTTTTATTTCTGTATATTGTGTTGATGGAGGGTTCCTATCACTTTCTGTTTGGTAAAAGTTGCAGGTAGTGTAAGAAGTGAGGGCAAATCTGTCCAACGAAGGCCTGGATGGCAGTAAAAAGCCGACAAGGGTTCAAAACTTCACCTACTCTACCAAACTAAGGAAATATGTTTTGGATTTACATGTTAATACTGCAGAGGCCATTATAGAGGTTCCTTCATTCATTGCCTTTTGTGATAGCAATGGGTCATGCCAGTGGTCTTTCTGGTTAATGTAGAAGTCTGCTTGGACCCAGGACCATGGCTGCACCTAACATTTGGTCATGCCTCAGTATACATTCAGACACCTTTTGTTTGGCACAGATGTGAATAGACTATATTATGGAGTGGTCATTTTCCTTTCCCAGTAGATCTCTTTGTTTGTGCAGGATTTTATTGTCGTGAAGAGACCGGATGGGACCCGATTCAGCATTCGTGCCACAGAGACCAACAGCAATGAGTGTGACTCCACTTCAAGATATCCGGAGCTCTCCTTTACACTCTTGGGAATGGAGGACAAGACTCAAAGGATGATTGTGGAAATGGCCAAAAAAATCATCTGGCTGCTGACTAGGGAGGTGGGAAATCCAATAATATTTTCTCTACCAGACTCTAGTAAAGAGGTAGTAACTATCTATACAACTTTGAGTCCTTGTTTTTGAGGTGACCTTGAGACCTCTTAAGAGATGGCCTAGATATCTCATAGCAAACACAAGTGGTCATAAAGGTATCTAGGTTACAAATTAACTAGCGTGTTACTGGGTCATTGCTGGGAAATCCCTTGCAACAGAAGACCAAGGGTGCGAATTGTATAAAAAAATTCTACTACCTGTATAGAGTTACAGATGGCATAAAGATGTATACAACGTTTACAATAAATACAGCATGTAGGCTAAAGAAATTGAATGGTTGTTCTAGGGAATGATTACTGTATAAACATTTCTGCTTGTGTTGGCCAAGCATGCATGTTAATGTGTTATGCCTTCTCGGTGGCCGCATTATGGTTGTGGAACACCAGAGGGTAAATTCTGCATCTTCAGGTTTCCTTATGTTACGTTTCTTTTTCCTTCTGCTTGTTCTTCCAAAGTTGACGTCTCTTGTATAAAATGTCTTGGTGCTCCCCTTTTATTTCAGGCGTTTGTAAAGTGTGAGGATGTTGCCATCTCTTTCTCTAAGGATGAATGGGAATACCCAGAAGGACATGGAGAGCAATCTACGTACAGCCAGGACGCTTCTACCGTTGGTGAGGAAAATAATAAATCTAACTTCCAAAACCTCAAGAAAAATATAGAGCTAAGTGTGACTTAAAATGGTTCTAAAGTCATAAGTTCATTAAAGTGGTTGTAAAGGCAGAAGGTTTTTTAGCCCAAAGCGGAGTGCCAGCCGTTTTTGTGTTTATTAAAAATGGGCAGCTACAAAAAGGCTAGCTGCTGACATTTAATGAACACACACTCGCCTGTTCCACGGTCCAGCGATACAGCCGTCCGAACCCCCGGCTCTCTCTCTAGTCTCTCCCCGGCGCCGGCATTGCAAGTGTGGGCACCTGGCTGTGACAGCTTGCGGCTTCACAGCCGGGTGTGCACTGCTCATGCTTGAGTCATGCAGCGCTTCCCAATTGGCCGAGCAATCTTCTGAGATATCAGGGAGGGAGGGGGAGAGCTGCCTAGGTACCTGCTCCCCCCCCTCCCCAAAAAAAATTACATGCTAAATGTGGTATGTCTGGGGGTAAGGAGTGCTTAAATTGGTGTAAATCGTACATTAAAAAAA
>BLSH010363359.1:30398-56874 GCA_018402905.1 Glandirana rugosa | reverse complement strand
AAGTGGCCGCGTTTACGGATGATAATTCATTTTTGGGGTTTTTATTTTTTTTTTATTTTTTACTAAAAATGGCGGCGATCTGCGATTTTTTGCGGTACTGAGATATTTCAGCGGACATGTCGGACCATTTTGACACTTTTTTGGGACCATTGGCATTTATACAGCGATCAGTGCTATAAAAATGCACTGATTACTGTGTAAATGCCATTGGCAGTGAAGGGGTTAACCTGCAGGGGGCGCTCTAAGGGTTAACTGTGTTCCCTGGGCGTGTTCTTACTGTAGGGGGACTTGCCTAGCTGGGGAAAGGAAGTGGTCACAGCCTTCACTTACAGGAAGGCTGTGATCACTTCCCTTCCCCCTCACACAGAGCGGAGGTCCGTGTTTACATACACGGACCTCCGCTCATTCGCTCCGGGGGGGGCATCGCGGGTGGCCGGCGGCAATCGAAGCCGCCGCACCCGCTCCCTGGCCCCCCCCGAACACAGTGAGCGCGCGCGCTCACAGTATCTCTGTATCGCAGCCGCCGTCGTATGACGGCGTTTTGCGTTACAGAGCCACTTTGCCGCCGTCAATCTCCGATCGGCGGTCGGCAAGTGGTTAAAATATATTTTACTAGTAATGGCGGTGATCTGCGATTTTTAGTGGTACTTCGATATTGCGGCTGACATGCCGGACCATTTTGACACTTTTTTGGGACCATTGGCAATTATACAGCGATCAGTGCTATAAAATGCTCCGCATTTACTGTGTAAATGCCATTGGCAGTGAAGGGGTTAACCTGGAGGGGCGCTCTAAGGGTTAACTGTGTTCCCTCAGTGTGTTCTAACTGTATGGGGGCTGGGCTGCCAGGGGGAAGGGAGTGGTCACGGCTTCCATATACTGGAAGCCTGTGATCACATCCCTTCCCCCCTCTGTCAGAACGTAGATTTGTGTTTACATACACGGACCTCCGTTCTCTCACTGCGGGGGAGCCACCGCGGGTAGCCGGCGGAGACTGGGTCCGCCCTACCCGCTCCTTGGCCCCCCGGAACACAGTGAGCGTGCTAGTGCGCCTCCAGCGACGTGCGCGCACGCTCACGGTACTCGTTATCGTTTCGTGATAACGTACCACTTTGCCGCCGTCGAGGCGGTCGGCAAGTGGTTACAGTTACAGAGGAGGTCTAGTTCTAAAACTATTGCTCTTGCTCTAACAATTGTGGCGATACCTCACATGTGTGGTTTGAACACTGTTTACATTTGTGGGCGTGACTCACGTATACGTTCGCTTCTTTCTGCGTGTGAACACCAAGATGGGGTGCTTTAATTTTTTTTTTTTTTTTATATATATTTTTTTTCTTTATTGTTACACTGTCCCTTTAAAAAAATGTTTTGAGTACTTTTATTGCTGTCACAAGGAATGTAAACATCCCTTGTTACAACAATAGTCACATGTCAGGTATTTTCTAGAAGACCCCAAATCCCTCCTTTTCACTTAAAAGCATTCAAAATGCCAAGTTTGGCTGTTGTGAATACTGTAATTTTTTAAAAATTTGGTGCCTTCAAGACTCCAGTAAATCGGAAGTGATATCATGACAGCGCTTCCAGGTTACTACATCCAAGACCCGATCAAAACCAATTCCGGCATTGTTCGACTCTCCGCCAGCCTGGGGTTGTGCCAACTGGTCGTTCGGGCTCCCAGTGGGAGGCCCGAGCAGCAGCAGGCATTGCCCTAGTAAAACCCCTTGAAGCAGAAGGCCACATATTTGCGTTACGTTGGCGTGAAGGGGTTAAGGCCTTGAAAGAGAAGGCAGAAGGTGACATTGAAGTTTTAAGTAGTTGGCTGGTGCCCATGTATTACTGAAATATCTGTTTTCTCTGAGGTTGGCCTTTAACAATTATGACTGGATGGACTTCTAAAGCATGTACAGTATATAATGCACATTACTATGGAGAGTCTGAACTGTTCTTCTTCCAGCAGGTTGTATGTACAAAGACGAGGATTATTTACCTCTGAACGCTAACTATACAAGGGCCAGGAAACACAAGTCAAAATCGGGAAAGACCTCTCCTCCCTGCGAAGTGTGTGGGAAAGTATTTGGCAGTAAGTCATCTCTCGAGAGACACCTGCAGATACATACTGGACAGCGTCCATTTCCATGCAATGAGTGTGGCAAAAGATTCTCCTGTAGGAACCACTTGAACACTCACAAGAGAAGTCATTCTGGAGAGCGACCCTTTGCCTGTAACCAGTGTGGCCGGAGGTTCATCAATCACCAGCACCTCGTCCTCCATCAGGTAGTCCACACTGGTGAAAAGCCCTACTCATGTCCAGTGTGTGGAAAAGGCTTCACTCGGCAATCCAGCGTGGTCAAGCACTCCGGCATGCATGCAGAACAGAAGCCGTTCGTGTGCAATGTTTGTGGCAAGAGTTACTGCCAATACGCCAGCTTGGTTGTCCACCAGCGGCAGCACTCAGGGGAGAAACCATTTGTCTGCAAGTATTGTGACAAAGCCTTTACATGTAAAGCCACCATGCTGAAGCATCAAAAGGCTCACACAGGAGAAAAGCCCTTCCCATGTCCTCAGTGTGACAAGTGTTTTATTGACAATGCCACCCTGTCTAAGCACAAGCGTAAAGTACATGCGAGTGAGCCCAAACCAGCCTAGCAGGCTAGGGTTGGAATCTGTTTGATCCCTGCTTTTTATGTCTGCTGCCCGTTTTGCACTTTTAAAAGGATGGGGAAGTGGGAATGCTAAAGGTACTTGTACATAACAATGTCCCCCCAAATCTCCCTGCCATGAGCAAATGCCAGGCTGTTCTGGTGGGCAAAGTTCCAACATTTTTGGGTAGTGTTGGAGCTTGTGGCAAAGTTCCTGCCTGATGTTCCTATTGGCCAGTTAGCAGTTTCACTAGACAATATGAATGTGCAGGATGTAGGAAAAAGGCAGTTGGCTTCAGCCCTAGTGGAATGTTCCATAAATTTGCTTCTCAGAACTGTCTGTGGTTCATTCATGAAGGAAAGGTTTAGAAGGCTCCTGCAAATGAGTGCAGTTCATACCTTTCCCCCTTCAGTCACAGTTTCTTTAAACCATTGATCCTTACAGCCTAGTACACACTATCAGTTTTTTTTTCCGTCCAACCCAGAAAAACTGAAGAGCTCAGGAGGAGTGGCTATACTAACTATCCAATGTTAGTACAGCAATCTCCCCACTGAGCTATTGTGTTCTGACAGGGGGGTGCCCCCGCCATTGTCTGAGAGCGCTGATTGGGTGCCAATCGGCAGACCTTTTTTGGTTATGCCTCTTCGACAGAAGCCTGCCAAATGGCCAGCTTCTGTCTTACCGACTGCCGTACACATGGGTTGAATGTTCAATAGAAACCGGCTGATGCCGCCTGATATTCGGCCCATGTGTACGGCCCTTCTATCTGTTAAGGTATCTAGGCTTAAATTCCTAGGTCTGCATAACTGCTGCAGTTAATGTGATATGTTCCCATGTTCCTTGTTGGAGTTTTATATTTATTTTATTTTATGGAGAATATGACAGGAGTAGCTAGAATACACAAAAATGAGCAGGGACATCCAAAAGTAAATTCTAAAAATCATTACATTTTAAAATTATTATGGGTCAAAATTAAAATTAAGTAAAATGTTACTCTTGCCTATCCACATAGGTGTACTAAAGACTCAAAAAGCAAAATAGAAAGTAAAGGCGGTCATAGACTGTTCGAATCCTGGGATGGTTCAGAAGAGACCGGCCGACATTCAAACCATGTATGAGCAGGCTGATTGTACAACCAGCATGTCGGATTTTTTTGTGTGATTACTGCCAGCAGCCAAAGCCGCTAGCAATAATCATTGTGTACTCCTGGCACTGACTGCTCCCTGTGCGCTCTGCTGGGAGAACACAATAGCTCCACGGGAGGGATTTCTCCATCAACACTGACTGTGTTGATGGGGGAATTTAGTGATTTTCTTTCATGCAACCAAATCTCTCAATCTATGGCAGGCTTAAATGAAACAGAAATGCCACTTTATTGTGTGCAGATTAGGCAGTTAGTGTTTGTTACCCCAGCATTTCATATTCCTGATATGTGCCTGCTGTGCCATGTACTTGTATAACAAAGTATCCTGTTCTCTTTGTATTGCTTCCTTTGTGTGAAATCCCTGGTGTTCCTGCCAGTCCCTCAGCTTTCCTATTAAAAACTGACCACACTAAGCAGGAGAATACACTGTGGTCAGTTCTCTATCTCTGCTGGGAACTCGACCTGTTCTCCAATGATCAGACTTGTCCTGACACACCTCCCCTGCACAGCCATTCACTGGGAAGCTCACTGTGCTGCTGCTTCTCCTCCTCCCAGCTCTTCTGCAGCTGAGAACAGAGAGAATGGGATCACTTTATAAGAAAGGGAAAAAAGTATTTATAATTTTTATTTTATAGCTATACAAACAGCTTTTTTTTTCTAGTTTTAAACTGAATGGGTTGTTTTACAAGGTGATCTTCTACAATCACTTTAAGTTGGGCCTTGTGACCATATGGGCTTGGAAGCAGTTGATCCCAATATAGCCCTACAGTCCATTTTATTTAACGGGGTTGTAAAGTCTCAAGGTTTTTCACCTTAAGGTGAAAAACCTCCCGTGATGCAGCAGCCCCCCAGAGCCCCCCTTTTACTTACCTGAACCCGGTCTTTCCAGCGACAGGGACAAGCACACCCGCTCCAGCCATTGACTCAGGTCCTGCTTGGATAGATTGATAGCAGCGCAGCCATTAGCTCCCGCTGCTGTCAATCAAATCCAGTGACGTGGGAACCGGGGGGCGGAGCCAAGTCCTGCTGTCTGTCAATGGACGCAGCAGCAGGACATGGGAGTGTGCCCGCATGGGTGCCCCGAGGGAGAGCGCTTCTCTGATGGGGCACTAGATGTGGGGGGGGAGCCAGGAGCGCCGCTGAGGGACCCCAGAAGAGGAGGGTCGGGGCCACTCTGCAAAACCCTTGCACAGAGGAGGTAAGTATAACATATTTGTTATTTTAAAAAAAGTAAAGAAACCTTTACAACCACTTTAAATCCCCTCTATGCTGAAAATCAATTTATGTATAGAGAATGATTGTTCTTTATTCAGTCCTACTCGGTTGTCATTTTCTACTGTTTTTAACCCTTTTTTCCCCCAAACAGTGAAGAGTTGTTAGAAGACCTATAGATGTTAGTTTTGTGAAAAAATATGCAAGCTAAGCAAAGACCAAAGTTAGTCCTGGTTTGAAAAGCAAATTTAGAAGTTGTGCAGATGTTGAATTCTTGTAGATTAGAACATAGGTAGTGCATGATGACTTTATTACATAGAAATAGATCTTGCTTAAGAGACATTGGGGTCAATTCACTAACGTTTACCGCTTGCGATAACATGGTCACGTGACTAATTTGCATATATTATCGCATGCTGTAAAGTCCAATTTTCAAAAAAAAAAAAAAAAAAAAAGATGTAGTATTTACCACAAAATGAAAAATGTGCTGGTAAATATTGTCAAAAAACCATGGGGTAAGCTCTTAAGTCCAATTCACAAACTGAGCAGAAAGTAAAAAAAAGCATTTATCCCCAGGGTTTTTCTAGCAGTATCCCATGCGGTATTTGTCAAAAACAGCCTGGTGGTCCCCCCCAATAGCTGGTTGCTAAGGAGTGGGCCATGAAGCCCTTAACAATGGATGGCTCATCAGCTGAATATAAAAAAAACATGCTGGCAATTAAAAATCACTTTTACAATGTTTTGGTGAATGAGTAGGGGTACCCACATGGGTAGGGGGGGGGGGTCCCCATGTTGAGGGCATGATGTGGCCTGGTATGGTTTGGGGGGGGCTGCTTGCTCGTTCCCCCCACCCCCCCTTACCTGCATGCTCGGATAAGGGTCTGGCATGGATTTTGGGGGGACCCCAAAACTGTTTTTTTTTTTTAATTCTGGCATAGGGTTCCCCTTAAAATATCTACCAGACCTGAAGGGCCTAGTATGCATTGGGGGGGAGCCCACACTGTTTTTTTTATTCATTTTTAATTGCTGGCATGTTAGTTTTTTTTTTACATTCAGCTGTTAGTGGGGAATCCACTGACAGCTGATGAGTCATCCATTGTTAAAAATGTTGTTAAGGACTCCTTAGCAACCAGCTAAATTACCGCATGAAAAAATGCGGTAATTACTGCTCAATCAAATTCCCCATTTGTTATTTAACGCAAAATTCTTATTGAATTGCACTTTCAAAACTGATTTACCGCTAAGCACTCTTTTACTGCATTTTATTGGCCATTATTTAACTCTTAGGCCTCATGCACACAGGACGTTTTTTGACTGTTTTTAGCTACAGACGTTTTTTTCTACAGTCAATAAACCCTCCATCATGTTATCCTATGTGTTCATGCACACATAGGCTGTCATCAACTGTTTTTAGCAGTGACGTTTTTGAGCTGTAAAAAACAAAAAACAAAACCAAAGGGTTCTTTTGGAAGTTTTTCAGCTGTAAAAACATTCAAATGCCCAAAAACGTTGCTCCCCAACGTTTTTGGATGTTTTAGATCAGTTGGAAAAAAAAAAACGCTGGCCCTTTAAAACCGCGAAAAAACTGCGGTAATAGAACGCTGGTAAAAGCTGAAAAAAAAAATCACTGATAAGCTATTGACGGTTTTTGGACTTTTTTTAAAGTCCTGTGTGCATGAAGCCTTAGTGAATGGACCCCCATTGTCTCTTTGCCTATTTAGGACCCCCTTCCTGAACCCCTGACGCTCACCTTAGCAGTGCTCCATTGCCCCTCCAGCCCATTTTGCGGCATTAAAATCCATTGTGTTGGTGATGTCACCCCTTCAGTCATGTGGCCTGTGGGGTTTTTTTTTTGGGGGGTGTGCTGAGTCAATCAACGTCCTAACCCCCCCCCCCGGGCCAGCAGTAATACTTGAATATCTGCAAATATGCAAATCTCCACAAAGCAACCCTCAGACTGCAAAAGGCACGAGCTGCATTCTAAGCCAATCAGGATTGTTTTGCACTGCACTTTAAGTCAACAGTTTAATTATACTTACAAGCGGAGAGAGTAGAGTGATGACTGCATCAGTTTGCTGCTGCTCATTTGTCCAATCAGGACAATCGGAAAGGTTGGTGACCAAATTGTATGAACTTTGAAAAAAAGAAAATGAGGTCACCAACCTGGCTGTCTGGCAGGGATCTTTAGATCACACGATTGACTGAACAAAATAAGAAAGAATTTGGTAGTTAGAAACAGGTAATGTGTTTTATATTTCAGTTGTGTATTTGTTTATTTTACTGGATTTCAGCTTACGTTTTTGATTTGTAGAGATAGCTTATTACCGGTACAAATTGAACACTGTGTTGGAGGAGCCGTGCAATTTTCACAAGGAAAAAGCAGGTGTTTACATCTACAAACTGGCCACATAAAAGCCACTTTTGTTGCTAGAAGGGATGAGTCAAGAGTTTGGATTGAACTTTTGCCCATTTCCCCCTTTCCCGCCGAACATCATATATAGAAGTGGTATTTCTACCTCTTTTGTATATGGTAACTTCCTGTTGTCACTGGTCACTAAGGAAGCAGCGGGTGGTAGCACCTGCTGTGTCCGCAGGAACTGATGACAAGTAAAGGGTTGGAGACAGTGCTTTCCTCCCCTTTTTTTTCCCCAGTGGGCATTGTGATTGATGATGGATTGACAAGGGACTTTTTGGGGGGTTACATTTTTTTCAATAAAGGACTTGTCAAACATTTGTGTCTTTATTTGTAGGTTATACATTTTTTTTTGTGTGAATGAATGAGGGTGCTATGTAGCCCCTACTCATACATGTGGGGGAGGGGAAGTGGTAACTGGGGCCCCCCTGTTGTTTAAAGCAATGGTTCTCAACCCTGTCCTCAAGTACCCCCAACAGGCCATGTTTTGGGAATTTCTTGTAGATAAAATCGCTGTCCAAAATACCAGACCATTGACTCCAATTTAAAGCACCTGTGCAAGATAAAGGAAAACCTGCAAACATGGCCTGTTGGGGGTACTTGAGAGGGTTGAGAACCACTGGTTTAAAGGAGGCTCCCAGATTCCAATGAGGTTTATGCTGCGGATCCCCCCAACTCTTGACCAGGGCTGTGGGAAAAGAGGCATTCAGACAATGTGGTTTGCTGTGGGAGAACCCCTCCCTTCCAGTTTAGGGACTGTAACCTGGTATGGTTCAGCTATACGCTCATTTCCCCCATCCCATTTTGTGTCCAGGCTGCATGCCCGGAGTACAATCCTTGTATGGATTTGAAAGGGGACCTTATGCATATATATATTTTTCCCAGCTGAATGGAATAAAAAAAATGCACTGGTACATGCCCCCCCCCCCCCGGGGCTGTGCCCACCCCTTCATGCCATTTCTTTTTTGACAGCCCCTTGTCTATAAGCCCACTAAATTGGGATTTTTAATTTGACAGATTAAATTCCCATAAATTTCAATGGGGTTTGGCATTCAAAGTTCAACAAACCCTGCTCGAACCATACCCAGGGCAGTTTGGCTCATCCTTGGTAGGAATGCACCCTTAAGCTGGTCATAGACGGTGCAAATCTCAGCTGGTTCAGCAGGGACCTGCCAAGATTCGAACCATCTATTGACAGGCTGAATGTACAACCAGCCTGTCGGATTTTACATGTGATTATTGCTAGTGGCTATATTTGCCTTAAACACTGTATTCAATTTTCAGCGGGAGGGATTCCCCCATCAACACTGAGAGTGCTAATGGGGGAATTGAGCAATTTTGTTCTGAGTTGCAGGAAAGAAAATTGCTCCCTCTATAGAGATAGCCAGGTGCTTTTTTTTTTTTTTTTCCAAAGTTCCTAAACTCAACTCCATAAAAGCCTTTGTGTCCATGTACACAGGCTTTTAGCAGAGTTTAGGAGTTGTTGTGGTTAGCGTTCAGGAACGTTTTGACCAACGTGGGAAAACGCAGCAAAATCGTGTCATAGTTTTGCATTTTTCCACGGCAAATGACGGCCAAGTGTACATGAAGCTTTAGTGGGTAAAAGAAGAAGTTAATGGTGTCTTGCTCTAAATGTAAACAAAGTCAGCCAGCCAATGACCGATTCAAAGATCTTTTATGTTGTGTCAGTGGAGGCAATTCCACAGTCATGTTATTTTAGTGTACATATTTGCCTGCACATCATGGATCTTCAATCACCGTGCAAAGGTTTTTACTGCAGAGAGATCACATCACAAAGACAAGTGCAATGTTTCGGAGTCATGCAGGACCCTGACGAAGGGGTTCTGCATAACTCCGAAACGTTGCACTTGTCTTTGTGAGCTTTGTTTTCATGAACGTATGCGATGGGAATATAGAAAAGAATGTTATTTTAAGTTAATCTATTGGGCTTCTAGTCACTATAAAGGGTATTCCACTTCCAATAAATGTATCGGAACCACATGTGCACTTTAATACAGAACGGCAGGAATCTCTTCTCTCGCAATCTAACTAATCAGTTAGGGAGGAAACTTCTCCCATAGAAGCAGAGAACTCCTTAGAATAATCACGTGCAGCTTCTTGTCAGGCAATATATTGTTAGAATGTTAATATGATGTGTTTTACCACTGCTCAACTTAAGTCTTACATGTTGATGTTTAAATCTAGAGCAAATAAAAATCTACTATGCATTTCTTGAATTGACTCCAGTGTTGCATAAAGGATCTGCCATGGATTGTTTTAATGGTTGTTTAGCTTTAAAGGAAACTATCATGAATGACAGTTATTTTTTACTGGTACTTGTATGTTGTACATTCAAATCAGTCTCTGCGCTCAAGGGGCTTACAATGTAAAGGTCACTATCTCACATACTTGGGCCAATTTAGACAGGAGCCAATTATCCTACCAGCGTGTCTTTGAAGTACCCGGAGGAAACCTACACAGGAAGAATATTTCAACTCCAGGCAGGTAGTTTCTTGGTTGGGATTTTTCAAGTGCTAACCACTTAGCCGTCCCAGAATTAGGAAGTAGTGCATCCTAAATCTATAAAAACCTCCTGGTTCATAGTGCCGCCTTCTGAATTAGAGAAACTTATCAATATGACAGGACTCCACATTCTGGGACAGTGAAGCCATCAGCGCTGAACCTAAATTCCAGAAAATGCTAAAATTGTGAAGCTATTCTATCTGTGAGAAAGATGACATTTTGGAGACTACCAGGGCCTAAGTGAAGCAGAATTCCAGAGTAAACCCAACTAATCTTAAAAATGCACCCCCCCCCCATATCTGAAGTTGTACCTCAATTTCACTACAAGATCCCCATAGTCTTTTGCGTTGAATGATACCAAGCGTGTCATTCAACTGACTGAATGCCTCTCGTAGTGCAGTGCAGCAGTGAGCCATGCTGCCGATATGCCACTCTCTACACCAGCAATAGAGGTGTACAGGAGGAAGACCCAGCACATTACATGAATGCCCACTTCCTGTACAGTGTGTGTGTGTGTATGTATATATATATATATATAAACGTCCTGGACAGGAAGTGGTTATATCAGGATCATACTGCAGCCATGATCCTGGTATCGCTATTTACAGCCAGAGACTGGGACCTCTCTCCTGCTGCCTTTCTCTGGCCCTCCCATTCCATCAGGGAGCCCAGGACCGCTGTAAGCAGTCGGGTTGGTTGCTCACAAAGGAGATGAAGAAACGTCTGTTCCCCCAGCTCCTTTGTGATGAATGAAGCCATAAGCAAAGAGGATTTTTTCACTTCCAGGTTCAGCATCTGATTATTCTGATCTGTGCTTGATCAGATGCTTTGAAGGGCAGATGAGGGATTGGGGTTCTAAAAAACCTCTGATCTCTCCATAAAGAGTACATGTTACTGTCAAAGTGATGTTGTTTATTACTTGTGATAGCAATAAAGTTGAAGGAAGAAAAAAAAGATAATACACTTCTGTACTCATGTAGAAATGCAAATGCCCACGTAGGTCCGGCACACATATGCAAATAGTGTTTGCACCACATGTAAATATTGTTGGAAGCTGTTGCTCTCTTTCTGGGCCAGCTATTAATTTCAGATTAGTAAGACTGAACTTCAGTTGCACAGACGGTGATGTCATAGTTGCCACCATTTAACTCGAATGCGGCTTGTGTGACAGAGAAAGGGCCAGCTCTCAGACAGTGGAAAACCTCTACACTTAGCCACCATGCCTTGTACTGATGAACGGAGGACAGAAGAATGCAGATTGTGCTCAGCATTGACGATAAGATTAAGGCCCCTTTCACACTGGGGCTGGCAGGCGGTAGCGGTAAATCCCCGCTAGTCTCAGCGGGGATTTAGCGCTGTTATAGAGGCGCTACGGCGCCGCTATGCAGGCGGGCGCGGAGCACTTTTAACCCCCCACAAGGGGTTAAAACGGGGTTAAAAGTGCCGGCGCGCCGCGCTACCGAGGCGGTGTGCAGCCGCTTCGGAAGCGCTGCCCATTGTTTTCAATGGGCAGGGGCGGTGGAGGAGCGGTGTGTCACCGCTCACCGAACCGCCCCAAAGATGCTGCTTGCAGGACTTTTTGTAACGTCCTGCAAGCGCACCGCCCCAGTGTGAAAGCACTCCGGCTTTCACATTGGGGTGGGTGGGGAGGGATTTTTGAGGCGCTTTACAGGCGCTATTTTTAGCTAAATAGCGCCTGTAAAATGCCTCAGTGTAAAAGGGGCCTTAGATATCATGATTCTCTACTGTAGCCGCAAAGCACAGTCCACATCAATAACCAATACTCTATTCAGCTCCAGTGCAGCAGGTGGGGGGGGGTAGTATAGAGGTTTATTTCAGACATATACAGCACAGTTAACAAAGTGCTTTTACCTACTAAGAATTCACATCAATCCCTGCTCTCAAGGAGCTTACAATCTAATGTCTCTATCTCACATGCATTCATATTAGGGACAATGTAGACAGGTCCTATTTTTGTAGTGTGGTAGGAAACCAGAGTATGAGGAGTAAACCTACACACACTCCATGCAGGTAGTGT
Organism: Glandirana rugosa; assembly: GCA_018402905.1. NCBI lineage: Eukaryota > Metazoa > Chordata > Amphibia > Anura > Ranidae > Glandirana > Glandirana rugosa. The sequence continues at coordinate 44,904 of BLSH010363359.1, read as the reverse complement.
TCTTTCCAGTATTTGAACCGAGGATCCCAGTGCTACAAGGCAGAACATCTAACCACTAAGCCACTGGTTTATTCGTTCCGCTACATGATTCCTGGTACCTGACAATATATACTTGTGTACATTACTCAATCAAGCAGGTCAACAGCTATAAACAAAATAGTGCATTTTTAAAATTCTGGTCTCCACGTCAGCTGCAAGACCTGCACAGGAGAAGGTAATATTTGTGTTTTTTCCTATGCAAAAGTTACAATGTTCTGTACACCTATTATTAATCAGGTTTGTGGCACTAAAGGGGCTTGACTCGGCTTTCTTGACTTGATGCAGAACTGTAAGGCAGCTGAATACACAGGTAAAAAGGAAATTTGCAAATATTTTACCCTGCCAAAAGATTTCTAAATCTATTCAGCCAGTTTTGTCATACTCTCATCTATCTATACCAGTGGTTCTCAATTCTGTCCTCGGGACCCACCAACAGGCCAGATTTTAAGTATTACCTTGGGGAGATGCAGACTAGAAATACTGCAATCACTGAGCAGCAAATGATATCACCTGTGATGTATTTCAGTTATCTTACAAACCTGGCCTGTTAGTGGGTTCCGAGGACAGGAGTTGAGAACCACTGATCTATACAGTCACATAGTGACTTAAGGCTGAACTCTGGGCAAAAATAGCAATTTAATATATTACTATATAGCCAAAAAGGATATACATTCACTTTGTGTGTACCACATGCCTTCACAAACCCAGATATTACTTTGTAAGAGTAGCAGTAGAATCATCGCTGTGCATAGTACAAAAAACAGTATGGTTGGAGGTGCCTAGCAGTCCCCACTCACTACAGGATGGCTGTAGAAAACTACAGGAAGGGGTGGAAACAAGACCAGTCACTCTGCACAAGGAGAGAGCGCAGCAGTAATCAGTCTTTATTACAGGAAGCTCCTGGTAAGGTAAAGATCCACACTGTCTTACTGCACAGATCCGCCAGTGCTAGGTGTGTGTAGATCAAAATACTGGCAGAACAGAATTGAAATGATTTGGGCACGTAAAACAGTTCAAATACACACCCACAAACACGTTATTGGAAACACCTGTATAACTGCTTATTCACACAATTGGGTTGCCCAGCATGTGGCAGCAATACAAAGCAGAGTTTTATCAGAAAAACCGCTTGAACTTTAATTAATTCTAATAGCCAGAATAAATGATCATTCTGGCCAATGAAATTAATTAATGCTCAAATGCTTGATGCCTGTAAACGTGCCTAAGCACATTACACACTTTTACAAGTGTCAGACTGTTATTCTTCTCTGCCAGCACATTGCTGCCAGAAGGGTTGCCAAGAGTCCTGTGTGCATGAGGCCTTGGTGTTGACATCATTAATCCACGGACCCAACCTGCCTTGTGTCAACAGTTCAGGCTGGTGGTGTAAGTGTGTGGAGAAAGCTGTCTTAGCACACTTTGACCCCTTTCCCACGGAGGGGACTTGTTAGGATCAGCAGATTTGTCCACTGTTCAGAGCAGAGCGGGTGGCTGAGCCATCCGTGTCTGATCAGTTTATGCTCTATGGACATGGACAGAGCCTGCTCTGCTCTATGGGCAGGAGGGTGTAAACACGCCTAAATACTTCTCCGGCCATTTAGACTGGACTGCCCTCCGATCCACTCTGCCTAGATGGAGGATGGCAGATCCCCTTCTGTTTTTTTTTTTTCTAGCAGACCATTTTGGGGCAGAGGTAGATGAGTATAAACAGACACAAGTCCATTTATACCTGCCAGTCCATAGGGGTGAATAGACCATCCAATTAGGTCTGCCTGAAAAACTGACAGGCAGACCTCTTTGAACCCTTCATGTGAAAGGGGCCTTGGGGCCTAATAATATCATGCATTGATCACCTGAATGCCACAACTTATCTGAATAGTAATGTATCCACCAAGGAAAACCACTGAATTGTTGCCAAAATCACCAGAATGTACAATAGCAAATTGGTAATCCCCAAAAATGGGACTTTGCAGGCAACAAAAGATTTAGAAGCTAGGATAATCTATACAATGTTTATTATAACAAGTTAAAAGCATGGAAAAAATCATTACCATCTTGATGGGGAACCCTGCACCACACATCTGAGACCTTACGCAATACCCTTCACTAGACCCCTAGATATCATTGATCCAACTATTGGTCGGTGTGCTGTTGGGTGATCCCAGTGTGAGACATTTAGAGGCCACTAGGGGTTGGTTGCTGGAGGTTCACCAACTGGTGATAATGGACGACAACCCTCTGCTTTCATCCTAAACAACATTTGTTTGGTGCCTTATACTCCTTGGATGAAGACATTCTGCCATCCTTCCTCTGCTATGCCCTAATGAAAGAAAACAGTTTCTTCTGAAACGAGTCGGGGTGAAGAGGATATTTACACTAAGTTCTTGTTGATTTACAGAGAACTCAATTGTTTATGCAATTTATTGCACCATTTTGCAAGGGTTGTTTCCATGCTTTTAACTTGTTACAACAAACATTGTACAGTATCTTCACTGGCCTCACGATTCGATTATCAGGTCAACGATTCGATTCCGCAATGCATCACGATTATGATACAGGGGTGTCGGTGGGTGGTGAGGGGTGTCAGTGGGTGGGTGTGGGGTGTCAGTGGGTGGGCGGTGAGGGGTGTCAGTGGGGTATCTTATTTCTTCTCAATTGTCAGACCTGTCATTGAAACCCCAAATTACAATTTTAATTAGTAGATTACTCCAGTTATCCTTCATACAGCAGAGTTATGTAGCAACATACCATGGTGTCTCTCTCGGCGATCGTTACCGCCCAGTCCGCCTCTTTCCTCTCCGGCAGACATCAGCGGTGGATTCCTCAGCCCCGCCCGTCTCTTTTCTGATTTGTCAGCTACAGTCAGCTGGCGGGGCTGAGGAATCCACCGCTGACGTCTGCCGGAGAGGAGAAAGGCAGGCAGCGGGCTGGGTGGTAACAAGCGAGACACTACGGTATGACAAGACATCCGGGCGTTTCACAAATAAGAGACAAGTCGCCTGACAAGTCACCTCCATGCAAATTGGAACTGTTCCAAGTCGGAGCGACTCAAGTCGCTCCAACTTAGAAAAAGGTTCCTGTATGACTTGGGGGCGACTTGCATTGACTTCTATTACAGAAGTCATTTGCAAGTTGCGTTGTGCCGAGGTCGCCCACAAGTCAGATGACTTCACCCATAATCGATTATGGGCAGTCGCTGCATCGATGCCGCATCTCGGACGTCCGAATCGCAATGCATCGATTAATTTCAGCACCCCTATACAGTATCTAACAAAAGTGAGTACACCCCTCATATTTTTGTAAATATTTTATTATATCTTTTCATGTGACAGCACTGAAGAAAAAGGGATTTTATTAAAACTTACCGTAAAATCCTTTTCTCCGAGTTCACTGACAGACGCAGCTTCTCCATTACGTGTGGGGTTTTATGCTGGTCTCACTAGGAGTTAACTAGGCAGGGAAAAGAAACAGCTGGCCCCTCCCATGGGGGCCGTCCTCTCTTCCCACATAAAACCCCCTCATAGCATAGCTCTTCAGTTCGTACACAAGCGGTACAAGAACAGAGCACAGAGGGGTGGGTGCTGCGTCTGTCAGTGAACTCGGAGAAAAGGATTTTATGGTAAGTTTTAATAAAATCCCTTTTTGTCCTATCGTTCACTGACCGACGCAGCTTCTCCATTACGTGTGGGGACGTCCCCAAGCTGTGTCAAAAAGAGGGGTGGGTAAACACTAACAGTACCCAACTGAACCTCTAAGGAGGTGCCAGACGCGCCTACACTGCCACCTGCAAAACTTTGCGACCAAAAGTAGCATCCGAAGATGCAAACACATCAACTTTATAAAACTTAGTGAAAGTGTGAACCGAGGCCCAAATGGCCGCCTTGCACACCTGTGACACCGAGGCCTGGTGTCTGAAAGCCCAGGAAGTGCTAACAGCCAGGGTAGAATGAGCCGTGACTGGAAAGGGGGGAACCTTGCCCCGAACAGAATACGCATAGGTCACGGTTTTTAATAATCCAATGAGAAATCGTAGCAGACGAGGCCACCAATCCTTTGCGCGGGCCCTCTGGCAGTACAAACAAGGCCTCAGCTTTTTGAAAAGAAGCTGTAGCAGCCAAGTACATCCGTAAGGCCCTCACCACGTCCAAAGCATGCAACTCAAACTCCTTTGGGTGCGATGGGCGAGGGCACAATGAAGGCAGAACAATATCTTCATTAATGTGAAAGGAGAAACCACCTTCGGAAGGAAGGAGGGAGAGGGTCGCAAGACCGCCTTATCCTTATGCATGACTAAGTAGGGAGACTTGCACGATAGTGCTGCTAATTCAGACACCCGTCTGGCGGAAGTGATGGCAGCTAAAAAGGCCACCTTCCGCGACAGTAGTTGTAAGGAAATCTCCCTGATATTCTCATAAGGTGGTTTCTGAAGAACAGAAAGCACCAAATTCAGATCCCACGGAGCCATCGGATTCCTCACCCGAGGCGTCACATGCCACACACCTTGTACAAAGGTACGAATCAACGAGTGCGAAGCCAAAGGTCTCTGAAAGAGAATCGCCAGAGCCGATATCTGGCCCTTGAGAGTACTCAAAGCCATTTTTTTTTTTTTTTTGTTCAGGCCCTGTTGTAAAAAAGTCAGGATCCTAGACACGACATAAGAGCGAGGGTTATGACCCTCCGCCTCGCACCAAGCTATATAAGCCTTCCAGGTGCGGTGATAATCTTGCGAGAAATACACTTGCTAGCTTTTAACAAAGTAGGGATCACGGAGTCGGCGACTCCCCTGTCTCTTAGCACCTGGGACTCAATAGCCAAGCCGTCAAAGCCGGCGAGGGTAAAGCAGGGTGCAAGATGGGTCCCTGAGACAGAAGATCGTCTCGCAGCGGGAGCCGCCAAGGGACGCCTGCCACCATTTGCACCATGTCAGCGTATCAAGTGCGCCGAGGCCAATCTGGAGCCACCAGGATTATTGGTATCCCCTCCGCCACTATCCTGCGTATCAATCGTGGAAGCAGTTTTATCGGAGGGAAAGTGTACAGAAGGTGGTAACGGCCCCAGGGGGCCACCAGAGCATTCGTGGCCACTGCCAACGGATCCTTCGTTCTGGACACAAAGGTTTCCACCTTGTGATTGAACCGGGACGCCATGAGATCCACGTCCGGCGTCCCCCATCTGCGGCAAATTTGATTGAACACCTCCGGGTGGAAAGACCACTCCCCCTGGTCCAGCGTCTGGTGACTGAGAACGTCTGCGTGCCAGTTCTCCACACCTGGAATGTAAACAGCGGAGATTGCCGGAACATGACATTCTGCCCAACGCAGTACCATAGCTGCCTCCGCCGTAGCTGCTGGACTCCTTGTGCCGCCCTGATGGTTCACATACGCCACTGCTGTGGCATCGTCCGACTGAATTCGATCAGACAACCCTGCAATCTCATCCAGAGAAAAAAAAAAAGACAATCTGATTGCTCTCAGCACCAGTACATCGATGGGGAGGCGAGCCTCCTGTGCCGACCAACGGCCCTGGGCAAACAGCTGTCCCAGGACCCCTCCCCAGTCCAAGGACTGTCATCCGTGGTAATGATCGCCCACTGAAGGGGCAGAAACGACTTCCCCTGAAGCAACGCTGAGTCCCGGAACCATAGGTCAGAGACGCCCTGGTCTGGGGACTCAGACAGATCAGAAGGTCCAAGGATCGAGGGGATCTGTCCCACCGAGCCAAACTTGCTTGTTGAAGGAGACGAGTGTGACTCTGGGTGTATGGTATCTTCTCGAAACTCGAGACCATGAGGCCCAGCCCCCCACGTAAGGAAGACCGTCGGTGTGACAGGAAAGTTTTCACTGCCGACTGCAGTGACCGCAACTTAGCTGGAGGAAGGAAAAACCTTTGCCTGCTCTGAGTCCAGAAACAGGCCCAGATACTCCAGGTGATGGGATAGAGACACCGTCGACTTCTGCAGGTTGAGCAACCAGCCGAAGTCCTGCAGCGAGGTCATTGTGATCCTCACCTTCTCTTCCTGAGCCGAGGCGGATTCCGCTCGCAGGAGCAGGTTGTCCAGGTAGGCTACTACCACAATGCCTCCCTGTCGAAGTAACGCCATACCGGAGCTACCAGTTTTGTGAAGAAAAACTCGAGGTCTGAGACTAGACCGAAAGGGAGTGCCACGAATTGAAAATGGAGGTCTCCCACTTCAAAGCGAAAGAAACGCTGAAGCCGTGGACAAATGGGTACATGGAGGTACACATCCCTGATGTCTAGAGGTGCTTCAACCGAGTGGATAGATTCCATCCGGAAAATTCCGCGCCCTAACATACCGGTTCAAGGCCTTCAGGTCCAGTACTGGCTGGACCCCCCCTTTTTTGGGAACCACGAACAGATGTGAGTAAAAAACCTCAAAACCTCTCGCTGGAGGCACTGGCACGATCACCCCTTGGTTCGAGTGCTTGTACAGTCCCAAAGAGGGCCGCCCGGCGTGCCTGCGGGAGCCCTAAATCAAAGGAAAGAACCTGACTGGTGGCAGAGTGTTTGACTCAGAAACGTCCCCCACCCGAAGCCTGGGCAGAGACAACCCATCAGGCTGAGGAGGTTTGTCCACCGCCTTGTTGGTTTTGCGCTGCCACTGCCGGCACCCGGCCCCTGCAGCGACCTTACCGGAGGTAAAAAACCTCTTTTTACCCGAGGTAGGGGGCCCCTGTCTACGGCGAAAACTCACGCCTCCGGGGCTCTGGGAGGAAGGCACTTACCTCCTGTGGATCTTTTATGATCTCACCCAGCCGTGGACCAAATAGACGTCCACCCTGAAAGGGAAGGTCTGCGAGACCTTTTCTGGAAGCATGGTCACCGGACCAAAAACGCAACCAGAGTACCCGACTGAGGATACAGCAACCCCGCTACCCTGGATCACATAGGCAGTAAATCAACGGCCGCATCACCAAGGTACTTGAGACCTCGGAGCAAGAAGTCAGCCCTCTGCGGCGTAGCCAGCAGGCGGTCGCAGTCCAGAAGATTCTGGAGCTCCGTCATAAGCTCAGACAGATATTGCGCCGCAATGGCGAACGTCAGGGCTGGCCGCAGAGCCTGCCACCAGGAAGACCTTAACAGCGCCTCTGTCTTGCCAGCGGGGCCCTTGAATGCAGGAACCCCTTCCAGAGGACTGGTCGTTGTCTTAGTAAAGCGACCATAGGCGGGACACCAAGGCGACTCCCATTTCTCTCTTTTTTTTAAAAAAACTTTCCTCAAGGGATAGTGAGCAGTGAACAGTTTGGACCAAATTCGCTTGGAGTGTGGAAGGAAACCGGAGCACCGGGAGGAAACCCACGCATGCACAGGGAGGACATGCAAACCTCAGGCAGGTCATGATTAGGATCTGAGCCAGCAATCATTACGCTGCCAGGCACAAGTTCCACTGCGTTAAAAGGAATGCTGCGGACGCTGCCATTTACAACAAACAAGGCGATTAGGAAAAAGATCATATGGGTAAACCTTGGGCGCCCTAGGGGGCCTGGAGGACCACACCACATGTACAGAAATCAGCGATTCGCCATCCTGGCTCAATCGCATCGCAGTGCGATACCAATTATAATCGCAGCTGCCATCCCCTGATCCTCTTCTCTGTCCGACCTTCCGGATCAAAAAAATCCTCCCTTGAAAAGCAAGGAGGGGGGGGGGGGATGCTTCTAGGGGGGCCTGTTGGTGACATCCGCCCTGGGGAAAACACTAAAAACCGCCACAGCTGATCCAGAAAAGCCCCTTGCGCAGATTGCGCTCCTAGCATGTTCAGCTCCCTTAGGAACACATAGATGCATAGAAAGGGTTAAAGGCACCCCCACACCACCACCCCACAGTGCACCAGGGGACCCAGGAGGACTGCACCCGCCGCCACCAGCACCCACAGGAGAGCCCAGCTATACTTGCTGTTTGCTGCATAACCAGGAGCACACACCGTTCCAAAGTGAAAGTAAAAAGCTGTAGACACGTTTTTTGCATGAGCAGGGAATCAAATATAGCCACCGTTGAACACTAGAGGCCGAAAGACACCTGCAGGGAACGTGCCGTACCGCAAATGGCTGCTCTGAGCGCTAGAGGGAAAGCACCATAGGCCCAATATGTCTGCGGCTACGGCAAAATGGCGGCGGTCCGCCGCAAAATGGCGGCCGATCAGCGCATGGTGGCAAAAAACGACCAAACGGCGCTAGACGATCGGGTGCGGTGCGGGGGGAAGGGGTGCAGGGGGTGAACAGGGCTCCACGCGCCCCTACCGGCGGCTATCCAGCAAAATTTTTTTTTTTTTTAGGGTCGTCGGTCCCCCTTTCCGCCCCTAAAAAGGGGGGGAAGGAAGGAGCTCTCACTCACTACTCCGGACGACGCCATGGGTAGCCACCCAGTCGCAGACCTTCCGCCCCTGCTTGGGCAGTATGCTGCAGGCCAGAAGTCGCCCTTCCCGAATCGCATCCGGGGCTGGGCGTAAGGAGGGGGATCATCCCAGGCCGCCCGCACGGAACAGGCATGATGCGGCGGGTCCACATACGGCGGGACTGGCTCGCATCGGTCGACCAGGTCGGGGAATGTACAGAGCCCATGGACTCTCTATGCCCCGGCCGGCTTCTTGATAGCAGATCAATTGCTTGATAGAAGACAAATAAAAATAAAAAACGGTCACAAACAGGACCGCAATTCCCCTGAAGGGAAGCCAGGTCAACTCCTTGCAAACTAGGCATTGAAACTGAAGAGCTATGCTATGAGGGGGTTTTATGTGGGAAGAGAGGACGGCCCCCATGGGAGGGGCCAGCTGTTTCTTTTCCCTGCCTAGTTAACTCCTAGTGAGACCAGCATAAAACCCACACGTAATGGAGAAGATGCGTCTGTCAGTGAACGATAGGAGAAATGACACTTTGCTACAATGTAAAGTAGTGAGTATACAGCTTGTATAACAGTGTAAATTTGCTGTCCCCTCGAAATAACTCAACACACAGCCATGAATGTTTAAACCACTGGCAACAAAAGTTAGTACACCTCTAAGTGAAAATGTCAATATTTTGTGTGGCCGCCATTATTTTCCAGTGCTGCCTTAACCCTCTTGGGCATGGAGTTCACCAGGGCTTCACAGGTGGTCACTGGAGTCCTCTTCCACTCCTCCATGACGACATCACGGAGCTGGTGGAGGTTAGAGACCTTGCGCTCCTCCACCTTCCATTTGAGGATGCCCCACAGATGCTCAATAGGGTTTAGGTCTAGAGACAAGCTTGGCCAGTCCATCACCTTTACCATCAGATTCTTTAGCAAGGCAGTGGTTATTTTGGAGGTGTAAACAGAGGAGGAAATGGCCTTGTAACTGCAGGACGTACCCTTATATGAGATGATCACTGGGAACGTGGTTCATAACGGGAAAGACTCTCAGCCCCTAGAGATCTATCAAACGGATGGTATATCCATGTGAGGAATATATAGACCTGAGCTGAAGAATTTGGTGTTTCCATATCCCAGGTCGGGGATTCACCTGCAATTGAACACATAGTGTTCTGGTAAGCCCCCTTACATTCCTTGGTGGTGGATTCTCCTTTACTTACCAGTGCACTTGTGGTGCTAATATAATCCTTTGGAACAGCATGGATTTAATTTACTGGTGGAAGGAACACTACACCGTTTGGACTTTCTACTCTGTTATTTGCAACTTCAATGTTTTAATGTATCATCTAGCGCAGCTTGTAGTTTTATTGATTTTATACGTTTAGTATTTTTTGCTGCAGCTCTTTTTTGGACTTTTAGCGCAGTTTGTGTGGTATCTTGGAGGTGTGTTTGGGGTCGTTATGTTGGAATACTGCCCTGCGGCCCAGTCTCTGAAGGGAGGGGATCATGCTCTGCTTCAGTATGTCACAGTACATGTTGGCCCTCAGTAAACTGTAGATCCCAAGTGCTGGCAGCACTCATGCAGCCCCAGACCATGAAACTCCCACCACCATGCTTAAATGTAGGCAAGACACACTTGTCTTTGTACTCCTCACATGGTTGCCATCACACAGGCTTGACACCATCTGAACCAAATAAGTTTATCTTGGTCTCATCAAACCACAGGACATGGTTCCAGTAATCCATGTCCTTAGTCTGCTTGTCTTCAGCAAACTGTTTGCGGGCTTTCTTGTGCATCATCTTTAGAAGAGGCTTCCTTCTGGGACGACAGCCATGCAAACCAATTTGATGCAGTGTGTGGCATATGGTCTGAGCACTGACAGGCTGACCCCACCCCTTCAACCTCTGCAGCAATGCTGGCAGCACTCATATGTCTAGTTCCCAAAGACAACCTCTGGATATGATGCTGAGCACATGCACTCAACTTATTTGGTTGACCATGGCAAGGCCTGTTGTGAGTGGAACCTGTCCTGTTAACGCGCTGTATGGTCTTGGCCACCGTGCTGCATCTCATTTTCAGGGTCTTGGCAATCTTCTTATAGCCTAGAACATATTTATGTAGAGCAACAACTCTTTTTTTCAGATCTTCAGAGGAGTTCTTTGCCATGAGTTGCCATGTTGAACTTCCAATGACCAGTATGAGAGTGAGAGCGATAACACCAAATTGAACACACCTGCTCCCCATTCACACTTGAGACCTAGTAACACTAACGAGTCACATAGCACCAGGGAGGGAAAATGGCTAATTGGGTCCAATTTGGACATTTTCACTTAGAGGTGTACTCACTGTTGGTGCCGGCGGTTTAGACATTAATGGCTGTGTGTTGAGTTATTTTGAGTGGACAGCAAATTTACATTGTTATACAAGCTGCACACTGATTACTTTACATTGTAGCAAAGTGTCATTTCTTCAATGTTTTCACATGAAAAGATTTAATAAAATATTAACAAAAATGTGAGGGGTGTACTCACTTTGTGAGATACTGTATATTTTATCCTAGCTTATAAATCTTTTGTTACCTGTAAAGTCCCATTTTGGGGGTCATTAATTTGCAACCGACTTTAATATTATTGCTGACCATGCTCTTCCTTGCTGGCCACAATTAAGTATACTGTAGTGTTCATAATAAAAAGCTTGGTGAATGTATGCATTTCAAAAGTGTGGCTAGCCATGCAGCTGACATTTTGATCGGATTATTGATTTCATGGAAACTAGTGTACATGCTGAAACAAAATCTTTAATTTCACAATCCAATAAAGAAAAAAACACTTGCAAACATCTGCTTTTACCATAATTTTACTCCCTGTTGATTTCACACCACATTTCAACTGGTCCCTCTGTAACAACTGGAGACTGACCCAATCACTGTTTATGGACGTTCTTGGTTTTCACTGCTTCATTTAAAAAAGGGACACCAACCTCAAATTGTCCTTGCATCAAGCACCTAAAAATATATATTATAGCTTTATACATTTTTATGGATTGTGTACATTTTTTAGGCAAACGTGGAGATGGGGTTTGCTTCCTCTTTCTCTGCTCTATTCAAACACCAATGAAACTTATGGGACCTGACCATAATCTCAAGTGTGTCATAGCTCAGCCTGATCCTTGGACACTTCTTCCAATTTCCTTTACTGTGCAGGGATGATCACACCTCAGTAGAAGAACATAAAAGGATTATCATGGTGAGAAGAAAGGGAACTACACATTATAATGAGCTCTGAAACAACTTAAATTACATCCTCAGGGGAAATGAAAAATTCAGGAGCAAGTCAGTCTCATCCAGGAGACAGCAGGCTTCAGCTAAGGAGCCAGAGATGTTGTTTCACTTATAACAGCAAATAAACAAAACTCAAAAAAGTTAGGCACCAGTTGTATTCTCTTGGAGGAATTTCCTACCTGGTCCTAGGATATTCCAGCTTGCTTAAAAGCAAGTACTAATACAATAGTATGCTTCTACACTAATCCCCTAAATATCTACATTAGGCAAATATAAAAGAGGAAAAGAAATAAAAATGAGGCCAAAGTCCCTTTAAGCATTTCTATCATGACACACCTTCACAAACAGTCTGTCCACCGCCTAGGCAGGGCCTACTTGCATACACACAAGCAGGTGGCAAAGCACTTTCCAAATTTTGGGTGCTTTCTTAACTATTTAAACCTGAAGGATCATTTCCCCAGGGGCTCTGGTTTTTGCGTGGATGACACTTGTGCACTACAGAGTTAAATTTGGTGGAGAACCGTTTGCCACACTCGTTGCACTGGTGAGGTTTCACCCCATGCACTACGGCGTAATGTCTTGTAACGCTGGACTTGTACTTGAACAACTGATCACAGGCGACACATCGGTAAGGTTTCTCTTCAGCCAGGTTGGGCACTTGGATTGGCGACTGTCCTACGTCACTGTCATCGTCGTCGGTTATTATGGAAGGCTGGTTGTACGGTCTGTTGTTAGTGCCGCATATGAACCTCTGGCTGATGCTCCAGATGTTCTGGTCATAGCGGTATATTTCAGGATGGAGCTTATCCAACAAGGTGGCTTCAGTGCTGAGGGGTCTTACTGTACCATCTTCCTGTATCTCCTCTGTCATCTCAAACCGCATGGCCTCGCGGTAGAAAGGGCCTCCAAAGGATCGTTCTCTAGCCACATCCATCTTCATGGATTCAGCTACTAAAGAACAAAAAAAACACATTATATTGGATAGACTGTGAAATAAAAATAAAACAGATGTTGAAGAAGAAGTCAAGGTCTGCCTAGGGTCAGGGATTCTTCAGGAGCACAAAAGGAAATATTTTTTAAGCAGAACTCCAGAGTTTTTACACTCAAAGACTTTGAAAAAATATACAGATCATGACAGTCAACAGTTAAGTCAAGATTCTTTATCTGCATATTTGTTCCAGGTAATTACTCAAAGCAATGAGGCCAGAGGGCCAGTATGGAAACCAGGCAAATTGAATGCTTTGAATGAGAAGCACCAATTGTAAAGTCTCCTTTATGCAAAGTTAAAGAGGGGGAAGCCTGGAAAAAAGAAAAAGCTTTTTTTTTTTTTTTTTTTTTTTTTATAAACCATTTTACATTTTTTTCCCGGACAAATTGAAAAAAAAAAAAGAAATAAATAAAAAAAGTGTGGCAAATGTTTTTTTTACAATGATAAATAATAGATCTATGACATGGTATTAATAATAAATCTAAGACATGGTATTCAAACCATATCACATGAAGACCTTAATGATTTCTGAGACTTTATGTAAAGTCTTAAATTTTTGCAAGTTCTCTCAGCTGAAGAAGGCAATCAAATCTTGGAATACAGTTAAAGTAACACTGTACTTCCCAATGCAGTTCTCAAACAAGAGAAATATGCATTTTTGCCACTAGAGGGCACAGCAGGGGAAAGGCTCGAGTTTAGTTTGCTTGTAGGCTCCATCTTGTACCTCCTACAGTTGGGTGATTGTTGGGATACAGTAGATGATAGTTTGTCCTCTCATGCCTTGACAGGTAGGAGGATAAATTTGTCTGGCAGATGAGTTTATCTTTATAACCTTTAAATGATTCATATTAATGTTCTCCACCATCACAGCATAATGTTCACCTATAGTCCGCTCAGCAAAATGATGAGACCAACATCTAGAGTTTGGAAACTTTTCTCCAGTGCAATTTCTGCAAAGCTGCAATTTGCAAATATTAAAAGAGAAGAAATTTCCACCTTTCCCAGAAAACAAAAAGTAGATCTGCCTGAATGATTGTATTAAAATCGCGATCTCGATTCACCCCCCCCACGCGCGCGATGATTTCCATCATGCATTATCGCGATTTTCAGTGCAGTTAATGGAGTCCGACTTGCTGGGGCGACTCAGCGCGACTTGACTGTAATAGAAGTCAATGCACGTCGCCTGCAGTCTCCCCAGAAATCTTTTTCTAAAAAGTCAGAGCGACTTGAGTCTCTCCTATCTGGGCAGACTGCCAAGTTCAAGGTTGATAAAAGTAGTAAAAAGATACTATGTTTCAAATGGATCAAAGGGTTGAACTCCCATGTAGAAAAGAGTTTAGTTTAACCATTTAAAGACTAAATCTTTTCTGACATTTGTTGCTTACAAGTAAAAAAAAAAAACCTGTATTTTCTGCTAGAAAATGATTTAGAACCCCCAAACATTATAAATAAATATATATATATATATATATATATATATATATATATATATATATATATATATACAATATAACCAAAGTGACGACTTTTATTTATTAACTTTACCCATATATAAACAAAAAACAATTCAACGGATTATTAATACGTGTCATTATCAGTGGACGTGTGTGTCTATAGGAGGATTTTATCGATGTTGATTTTTGTTTGATTTTTGATGAAGGTTTTTATAAGTCGAAACTATAATTACTCAAAAACCTTAGTAACTCTTTTACCAACAACAAGTTATTATTTTAATAAGGAGTTTTTATGTTGAACGGATTTTTAAGACGTGAGGGACATATACATATATATATATATATATAAATATATATATATATATATATATATATATATATATATATATATATATATA
>BLSH010363359.1:0-16531 GCA_018402905.1 Glandirana rugosa | reverse complement strand
TATATATATATATATATATATATTTTTTTTTTTTTTGGTTGAACTAGATGGACGTGTCTTTTTTCAACCTGACTAACTATGTAACTATGTATGTAACTATAGCCTACTGGGACTTGTGACGTGTCCCAGAAGACTGCGGGTAAAGAGGTGGGGGGTAGACTAGCTAATTCAAGTGGAAGTGGAGTGGGTACCTGTCAAAACTAGGTACCCCCCCCCCCAAAAAAGAAATAACATACCAAATTAGGTATAAGGGAGTGGGGGAAACTTAAAAGAATAAAAAATACAAAGTAAAAAATGCATTGAAACACATTGTACTGCCCCAATACAACCGAGACCACCCTAAGACACTGCAAATGATATAACAAAATATATTTATATCATGCTGATCTATTTTATGTTCTGTATATCTCAAAAACAATACGTTTCCTTCAACCAACTTCAATGCAGTCCAAAGTGGAGCTCACCTCTCCTGTCAGCAAGTAGATAATTTCTAAAGCATGGTTCAGGATCTTCTCAGATATCTGCTCCTTGGTGTGGCCCATTGTCATCGCTGAGGATGCCAAAGTGTCCAACATGATAACAACTGAAAGCTGCCAAAACAAGAGTATGTATACATGTTAGAGATCCCTGGAAGGCAGGTCAGGTTGTACATAGATAGGGTGATAAAGGTAACAAAGGTGCAATGCTAAAAATGTTGGATTGTCAATCTGGAGGAAGCACACAGCTCTGCTGGGACATCGCTGATCGGAGGTCTTTAATGAACTCAAAAATTTAACATAGGATGTCTCATTTACAGAAAACATTATAAATTGAGTCACATGAGGCATTTTTTTCACTTATAAATGAATCTTGGAAAATCTGGACTCCGAGTGTCTTGCCTAGGACTTGAGTAATAGACTATTGTGGGCAGTGGAGCTGTATCCAAGGAGCAGCCGGAGGCACTTGCCAGAGACACCATTCCAGGAGCTTTGTGAACAGGCTTGGCCGACCTCTGTAGTGTCCACATAAAGGGGTAAGAGGCAAGTGTGAATGGGTGTTGGTGACGGCTTCTTTTTGGATAGCTTTTCCTAAATCATTACTAATCATCTCAAGTTCCCACAAGGACTGATTTAGACCAACTCTTTTGGACTGACAATTAGAGCTGCACGATTAATCATACTAAAATTGCGATCTCGATCTACCCCCCCCCCCCTGCGATCTCCATTGGGCATTACCGCGATTTTCAGTGCAGTTAATGGGGTCCGACTTGCGGGGTGGCTCAGAGCGACTTGTAATAAAAGTCAATGCAAGTCGCCTGAAGTCTTTACTAAGTCGGAGCGACTTGAGTCTCAGGGGAGACTTCCAAGTCTGGGCAGAGAGCCAAGTTCTGAATCACCATTGATAAAAGACGCTAAAAGAGATACAAAGTAATTTACTTCAAAGGAATGCACTCTGAATGAACTCCCCTTGTATAGATGTTTGCTTAAACCATTTAAAGACTAAATCTTTCCTGACACTTGCTGTTTACAAATAAAAATCCATTATTTTGTGCTAGAAAATTACTTAAAACCCCCAAACATTATATATTTTTTTTAGCAGAGACCCAAGAGAATAAGATGGCGGTTGTTGCAATATTTTATGTCACACGCTGCTTGCGCAGAGGACTTTTAAACGCAATTTTTTGGGAAAAATTACCCTTTCAAAAAACTAAACAGTGCTGTTAGCCCAGTTTTTTTTGTATATTTAATATGTTACGCCGCGAGAATTGTGAGAGAATCGCGATTCTCATTTTGGCCAGAATCGTGCAGCTCTACTGACAATCCAAATTTTAAGCTCTGCACCTTTGTTACCTTTATTAATATTGTTGTTGTTCCAGCATATATGTGCTAGCAGCTATTGTAATTTATGCTCTGTATTTTTAAAAACTTGTCTAGTGCAGCCTGTTCTGTTTTTATAGATAGGGCGATACTCATCAACAGCCTGGGACCCCTGCAGTTTTTCATTCTGATTGGTTTGATGAGAAATCTTGGTATTTATGCAGTAAAAAGGATCACTCCATTTCAAAGGGGTAAGTGACCAATGCTTTAACAATAACAGAGTTTATCCAGTACATTTTATATCTTTGGATTATGAAAGACTGACACTAATGGCCCATTTACCCTTTGCCATCAAGATGCTTTGGAAGTAAAGCTCGCATTACCTACAGTAACATGTTGCTCTGCCTTATATTCTGAATGGCACCCTAAAGCACCAAGGTAACAGTTCTGACACCCACTTGTTGCGGCACATCACAATGCATGGTAAAAATTTTTTTTTCCCATACTGGTGCAATGGCAGCCCATTTATTAAAAATGCACACTAATGCAATGCACTAGGACAGCAATGTCTGAATGGGCCCTACAAAAGATGCAACTTCCAACAAGAGTATCTTTTACATGGTAGAGTATGTAAAGTGCAAATAGTAGACTAAATATAAATTATCATCAGGTATACTTGGGCACTGCCGCTAAATGTAAAACAACACCCTTGGTGCTTATTGAGCTGCATCATAAATAGCAGTGTGAATAAATCACTGGTGTATCTTTAATTATATAGTGTGATATCGGTGTACAACAGGGATATGCAATTAATGGACCTCCAGCTGTTGTAGAACTACAAGTTCCATGAGGCATAGCAAGACTGACAGCCACAAACATAACACCCAAAGGCAGAGGCACGATGGGACTTCTAGTTTTGCAACATCTGGAGGTCCGCTAATTGCTTATTCCTGGTGTAAAATATCAGTGTTACCACAACTCCAGTGCTACAACTCTTTGTGTAGAAGTAAAATACACATACCTAGAAAAATATAGGTATATGTGTTTTATTTATATACAAAGAGTTGTAGTACTGGAGTTGTTGCAACACTGATATTGAATGCCGATATCACGAAACTTCACTCAAAATGGTAAGTTCCACTCTCCATCCTCCTTTACATTTTGGGGGGAGCGGTTACCCAATTTTGACAGGTGCCCGCTGTCCAGGCAGATCACGGTGTGGAAGTTTGCCTCCCACCTTCCCCCACAGCCTTCTGGGTTTTGTCACAGGTCCCAGAAGACTGCAGGACCAATCAGAAAGTGCAGTGCGGCGCACGCATGCACAGTTGGAAGCCGGCTGTGAAGTCGCAAGGCTTCACTGCTGATTTCCTTAAGTGAAGATGCCGCCGCCTGCACCTGAAGAGGATTGAAGAAATAGGCGAGGACATCGCTGGATCCAGGGACAGGCAAGTGTCCCAATATTAAAGGTCAGCAGCTACAGTATATGGGGAGACTAGAGCTCTTCATTAAAGATATGCCAGTGATTTATTCACACTACTATTCCAGATATTTTTGGTAAGAGCCGTGCAAACATTATTAATAAATATTAAAATGAAAAATGTGTCACTATAAACAAAAAAAAAAAAAAAAAAAAACAAAAAACTTTAAAAAAAAAAAAAATGTAAAAATAAAATAATGTGGTTGCATAAGTGTGCACATCCTCTTATAACTGGAGATGTAGGTAGCTGTGTTGAGAATTAAGCAATTAAAATCAAACTCATGTTAAATAGGAGTCAGTACACGCTTGCCATCATTTAACCAGTTCCCGACCGTGTGCCGTGTTTTCACGGTGGCAGTCGGGATGCTGAACGCGAATCGCCGTAAAAACACGGAGATCTGCGAACAGCTGCTAGGGGGCACGCGCCCGCCGCACTCCTGAGGAGTGTGCCCGCGGCTCGGGCGGACCCGATGTCCGCCGGCGAGCCGCAATAAGCGGCCACAGGGAAAGAACGGGGAACCGCCGATGTAAACACGGCGGTTCCCCATTCTGTTAGTGCAGGCATGGGAGATCTACTGATCCCTGTCACTGGGATCAGTTAGATCTTCCATGCCCATGGTAGCCCAACCCCCCCACAGTAAGAACATACCCAGGGAACACAGTTAACCCCTAGCTCCCCCCCAGGTTAACCCCTTCACTGCCAATGACATTTATACAGTAATCAGTGGACATTTAAATTTCTGATCGCTGAATAAATGTCATTGGTCCCAAAAAAGTGTCATAAATGTCCGACATGTCCGCTGCAATATCGCAGTACTGCTAAAAATCACAGATCGCCGCCATTACTAGTAAAAAAAAATAAAAACCCCAGAAATGAATTCTCATCATCCGTAAACGCGGCCACTTTTGCGCAAACCAATCAATAAACGCCAATTGTGATTTTTTTTTTTAATCACAAATATGAGGAAGAATATAAATTGGCCAAAACCGGTGAAAAAAAATGTTTTTTTATATATTTTTTTTTTTTTGGATTTGAATTTCAGCAAAAAGTAAGAAATTTGTTTTTTTTTTGCAAAATGGTCGCTCTTCTTTTGTTTATAGCGGCGATCAGGAATGACGCAGAGGCGATCAAATACCACCAAAACAAAGCTCTATTTGTGGGAAAAAAAGGATGCAAATTTTGTTTGGGTACAACGTCGCACGACCGCGCAATTGTCAGTTAAAGTGACGCAGCGCCGAATCGCAAAAAGTGCTCTGGTCCTAAAGCTGGAAAACCTTCCGGTTGGTAAGTTGTTAAAGTGCCTCTGATTAAGCCCAAATAAAGTTCAGCTGTTCTAGTAGGTCTTTCCTGACATTTTGTTAGTTGCATCCTACAGCAAAAGCCATGGTCCGCAAAGAGCTTCCAAAGCATCAGAGGGATCTCATTGTTAAACAGTATCAGTCAGGAGAAGGGTACAAAAGAATTTCCAGGGCATTAGATATACCATGGAACACAGTGAAGACAGTCATCGTCAAGTGGAGAAAATATGGCACAACAGTGACATTACCAAGAGTTTGACATCCCTCCAAAATTGAGGAAAAGACGAGAAGAAAACTGGTCAGGGAGGCTGCCAAGAGGCCTACAGCATCATTAAAGGAGCTGCAGGAATATCTTGGCAAGTACTGGGTGTGTGGTACATGTGACAGCAATCTCCCGTATTCTTCATATGTCTGGGCTATGGGGTAGAGTGGTAAGATGCAAGCCTTTTCTTACGACGAAAAACCACCAAGCCCAGCTAAAGTTTGCAAAAACACATCTGAAGTCTCCCAAAAGCATGTGGGAAAATGTGTTATGGTCTGATGAAACCAAGGTTGAACTTTTTGGCCATGATTCCAAAAAGATATGTTTGATGCAAAAAGAACACTGCACATCACCAAAAGAACACCATACCCACTGTGAATCATGGTGGTGGCAGCATCATGCTCTGGGGCTGTTTTTCTTCAGCTGGAACATGGGCCTTAGTCAGGGTAGAGGGAATTATGAACAGTTCCAAATAACAGTCAATATTGGCACAAAACCTTCAGGCTTCTGCTAGCAAATAAAGGGCTTTATTAAAATTTACCGTAAAATCCTTTTCTCTAAGTTCACTGACAGACGCAGCCCTTCATTGACAAGTGGGGTTATATGCACATCCTACCAGGAGTAGACTAGGCAAATAGAAAGAAAGCAAGCTGACCCCTCCCAGGGGGCCGTCATCACTCTAACATATAACCCCCTTGCTCTGCATAGCATATCAGTTCGTAACAAGCCGTACAAACACAACACAGAGGGGTGGGTGCTGCGTCTGTCAGTGACCTCAGAGAAAAAGGATTTTACGGTAAGTTTTAATAAAATCCCTTTTTCTCTTAAGTTCACTGACAGACGCAGCCCTTCATTGACAAGTGGGGGATGTCCCGAAGCTGTGCCAGTCAAGAGGGGTGGGTAAACAACAACTGTACCCAACAGAGTCCTCTCAGGAGGCGCCAGCCACGCCTACACTGCCACCTGCAAAACTTTGCGGCCAAAGGCAGCATCCGCGGATGCTGAAACATCAACTTTATAAAACTTAGTAAACGTGTGCACCGAGGCTCAAGTAGCCGCCTTGCACACCTGTGACACCAAAGCCTGGTGTCTGAAAGCCCAGGAAGTGCTAACTGCCCTGGTGGAATGAGCCGTGACTGGAAAAGGGGGTACCTTGCCCCGAACAGTATAATCATGGTCACAGTCTGTCTGATCCAACGGGAAACAGTGGCCGACGAGGCCGCCAATCCTTAGCGCGGACCATCCATCAGCACAAACAACGCATCAGACTTCTGAAAGGAAGCTGTAGCCGCCAAGTACACCCGCACAGCCCTCAAGAGATCCAAGGAATGTAACTCGAATTCCTTGGGATGCGACGGATGCGGACATTAATGTGAAAAGAGCTCACCTTCGGTAGAAACTAAGGAGAAGGGGGCAAGACCGCCTTGTCCTTATGAAGGACTAGGTACGGAGACTTGCAGGACAACGCTGCCAACTCAGACACCCGCCTAGCGGATGTAATGGCCACCAAAAATGCCACCTTCTGCGACAGCAATTGTAAGGGAATATCCCTGATGTTCTCATATGGCGGTTTCTGCAGTACAGAAAGCACCAAATTCAAATCCCACGGCGCCAAAGGCGACCGTACCTGAGGAGTCACATGGCGCACACCTTGTACAAATGTACGAATCAACGAATGTGACGCCAAAGGCCGCTGAAAGAGAATCGCCAGAGCCGAAATCTGACCCTTGAGAGTACTCAATGCCAATCTTTTATCCAGGCCCTGCTGCAAAAAAAACACCAGGACCCGGGACACAACGTAAGAGCGAGGGTTCCAACCCCCCACCTCACACCAGGCAATATAGACCTTCCAGGTGCGATGATAAATCTTGCGCGAAGTACACTTGCGCGTTTTAAGCATGGTAGGGATCACGGAGTCAGCGACACCCCTATCCCTCAACACCTGGGACTCAATAGCCAAGCCGTCAAAGCCAGCGAGGGTAAAGCAGGGTCCAAGATGGGTCCCTGAGACAGCAGATCTTCATGCAGCGGAAGACGCCAAGGAACATCTGCCACCATTCGCACCACGTCGGCGTACCAAGGGCGCCGAGGCCAATCCGTAGGCTACCAGGATTGTCTGAATCCCCTCCGCTTCTCCAGTGTCTGGTCACTGAGAAAGTCCGCCTGCCAATTCTCTACGCCCGGAATGTAAACGGCGGAGATTGCCGACACATGGAGTTCTGCCCATCGCAGAATGAGAGCCGCTTCCGCAGCCGATCTACTCGTTCCGCCCTGATGGTTCACGTACGCCACTTCTGTGGCGTTGTCCGACTGAACCCGAACCGGGAGGCCGCGCAGCCTTACCGCCCAGTGGGAGAGGCAGAGCCTGATCGCCCTCAACTCCAGCACATTGATCGGAAGGCGGGATTCCTGAGCCGACCAACGGCCTGAGCAGATAGCTGCCCCAGGACCCCCCCAGCCCGATAGGCTGGCGTCCGTCGTGACTATCGACCAATTCAGGGGGAGAAACGACTTCCTCAACGTTAGAGCCGGAGCCCGAAGCCACCAGGCCAATGATCCCCTGGTCTGATGATCCAATCTGATCAGCTGGTCCAGGGACAGTGGAGACTTGTCCCACCGTGACAGAATCGCTTGCTGCAGGAGCCGAGTGTGACTCTGGGCGTAAGGTACCGCCTCGAAGGCCGAGACCGTGAGCCCCAACACCCGCATACAGAACAGTTAGGAGGACCACCGGTGTGACAGCAGGGTTCGCACCGCTGCTTGCAGCGTCAGTAACTTGGCCGGAAGCAAGAACACCTTCGCCTTTTCCGTGTCCAGAATCAGACCCAGGTATTCCAGGTGACAGGACGGGGTCAATGTTGACTTCTGCAAGTTGATCAGCCAGCCGAAGTCCTTCAACGAGGGCATGGTGATAGCCACGTTCTCCTCCAGAGCCGAGGCAGACTCCGCTCTCAGGGGTAAGTCGTTGAGGTAAGCTACCACCGCAATGCCTCTCTGCCTCAATAACGCCAGCACCAGAGCCACCAGCTTGGTGAACACCCAAGGAGCCAAGGCCAGACTGAAGGGAAGTGTCACGAAATGGTAATGTAGATCCCCCACCGCAAAGCGCAGGAAGCGCTGGTGCCGGAGACAAATGGGAACGTGGAGGTACGCATCCCTGATATCCAGAGACGCCTTGAAGTCCCCTTGGTGTAGGGCAGCCATGACCGAATGGATGGATTCCATTCTGAATTTTCGCGCCTTCACGAAGTGAAATGACTACCTCAGCCTGGACTCCCGCCAGGCCATGCGGCCAACTCATTTCGCTCCGCCCTCGGAGCTTAATCATGGAATCATCCCTGAAAAAGACCTTGTCTGGATGGAAGCATATGCTGCTCTAAATCCTGGAAATATCTTTCAGCATTAATGGTGCCTTTTCAGATGTGCAAGCTGCCCATTCCATACATACAACTGCACTCCCATACCATCAGAGATGCAAGATTTTCTACTGAGCGCTGAAAACAAGCCAGATTGTCCCTCTCCCCTTTAGTCCGGAGGATGCGGCACCCCTGGTTGCCAAATCAATGTCAAATTTTGATTCATCTGACTAAAGAACAGTTTTCTACTTTGCAACAGACCATTTTAACCACTTGCCGACCGCCGATTGGCATCTGACGGCGGCAAAGTGGCAAGTTCCCGCAAATCGCCGTCATACGACGGCGGCTGCGCGAACGTGTATAGTGAGCGAGCGCGCGCCGCCGGAGGCGCGCCCGCGCGCTCACTGTGTCCAGGGGGGGCCAGGGAGCGGGTGCGGCGGCTTCGATTGCCGCCGGCCACCCGCGATGCCCCCCCCGGAGCGAATGAGCGGAGGTCCGTGTATGTAAACACGGACCTCCGCTCTGTGTGAGGGGGAAGGGCTGTGATCACAGCCTTCCTGTATACGAAGGCTGTGACCACTTCCCTTCCCCAGCTAGGCAGTCCCCCATACAGTTAGAACACGCCCAGGGAACATAGTTAACCCTTAGCGCGCCCCCTGCAGGTTAAACCCTTCACTGCCAATGGCATTTACACAGTAATCAGTGCATTTTTATAGCACTGATCGCTGTATAAATGCCAATGGTCCCAAAAAAGTGTCAAAACGTTCCGACATGTCCGCCCCAATATCTCAGTTCCGCAAAAAATCGCAGATCGCCGCCATTTTTAGTAAAAAATAAAAAAAAAATTAAAAACCCCAAAAATGAATTATCATCCGTAAACGCGACCACTTTTGCGCAAACCAATCGATAAACGCCGATTGCGATTTTTTTTATCGCAAATATGAGGAAGAATATAAATCGGCCAAAAACGGTGAAAAAAAAAGTTTTTTTTATATTTTTTTTTGGATTTGTATTTTAGGAAAAAGTAAGAAATTTGGGTTTTTTTGCAAAATTGTCGCTCTTTTTTTGTTTATAGCGGCGATCAGAAATGACGCAGCGGTGATCAAATACCACCAAAAGAAAGCTCTGTTTGTGGGAAAAAAAAGGACGTAAATTTCGTTTGGGTACATTGTCGCACGACCGCGCAATTGTCAGTTAAAGCGACGCAGCGCCGAATCGCAAAAAGGGCTCCGGTCCTAAAGCTGGAAATCCTTTAGGGGCTGAAGTGGTTAAATGAGCTTTGGCCCAGAAAAGATGGTGGCATTTCTGGATCATGTTCAGACATGGCTTCTTTGCATTACAGAGTGTAATTTATACAGTGACAGTGCACATTTTTTTTTTAGCACTGTTGACTGTATTACATAGTTAGTCAGGTTGAAAAAAGACACAAGTCCATTTAGTTCAGCCAAAAAAAAAAATTAAATAATAATAATAATTTATATATAACCAAACAATCCCATATACAATCCTTCACCCACAGTTGATCCAGAGGAAGGCAAAAAACCCCAGCAAAGCATGATCCAATTTGCTATAACGGGGGAAAAAATTCCTTCCTGATCCCCCGAGAGGCAATCGGATTCACCCTGGAATCTGGATCAACTTTACCTAAAAATGTTAGTACCCAGTTATATTATTTACATTAAGGAAAGAAGCCACGCCTTTTTTAAAGCAATCAACAGTGCTGGCCAAAACCACCTCTGGAGGGAGTCTATTCCACATTTTCACAGCTCTTACTCTGAAGAAACCTTTCCGTATTTGTAGATGAAATCTATTGGTGTCACTGGTCCCCAAAAAGTGACTTAGTGTCAGATTTGTCTGCGGCAATGTCGCAGTCCCAGAAAAAAACAAAAGAAAAACTCTGATCTCCGCCATTACTGGTAAAAACAATAAAAAGTCCATAAAGATATTCCATTGTCTGTCTTTTTTTGTTTATAGCGCAAAAAATAAAGACCGCAGAGGAGATCAAATACCACCAAAAAGCTTTTGCAAAAAAAAAAAAAAAAAGACAAATTTTGTTTGGGTAGAGTGTTGCACGACCGTGCAATTGCGTTAAAGCAACGCCATATCACAAAAAATGGCCTGGTCATTAAGGTGGTAAAACCTTCCGGAGCTGAAGTGGTTAAATTGGAAATGCAAATGTTACCTGCAGGCAGAGGATGTTATGTGTAGTTCCCATTTATTTGTGGTTATGGAAATGTGATGTATTTCATTGGACTAGCAGTCACTGGTTCGAATACACACATCTTTCCTTCCTCTATATTCATTTTACATCAGTCTGCTTAAAAGGGCTTCCGAGTACATTTAACATTCTGCCATCTCACCCAGCTATGGCTGCTTCATCTACCACATTTTTCATTATACACATCAATCCACTTGATGATTTCTATAGAAGTAGAAGTTTTGTTTCATTGAACAGAGTTCAACCCCATTATTTTAGCAATAGCAGTTTTGTACGGCTCTGTGTTTGCCTCTCTGCAACCAACTGCATTTCCAGCAACAGGAACATTTGTATCCTCTTGGCCACATTGTATCCAGCCACACACCAGCTGAGGCATCTCTGGTTAGGTTTTTTTACACTGTGGTTGATTATTAAGGCCCCTTTCACACATGCGGACTGATCAGGTCAGCCTGTCCGTTTTTCAGGCGGACCTGATCGGACACTCCATTCACCTCTATGGATCGACAGATGTCACTGCTATACGAACCGGTCCGCTAAATCCAGGCAGATGGAGGTCCTATTTTCCATCCGTCTGGCGAATCAGATGAAAAAGGACAGGCGGATCCGTTTTCATCCGATCTCCCATAGTGGAGAGCGGGGGTTCTGACAGGTCCGTCTGTGCACAGTGGGCGGAGATGGATCTGTCATCCCCTGGCTCAGCTGGGATCAACGGATCGATCCCTGCTGAGCGAGTCCATCAAAACGGACAGCCGTGTGTGAAAGAGGCATAGCATAGGTTCACACTGGTGTGAGAATGAACTCGCACCATTTCATTACCGCATGTTAGTCCCGATTTCAGAAACATCTGTGTTGGTTGCTGCACAGATGTCAATGGAAATCACCAAAAGTAGTACAGAAACTACTTTTGGAAATTGGTACGGCACTGCAAATGCAGCGTTGCACCGATTAGGACCGTGCCATTGCCGCCGATTTGACATGTCAAATTGCATGCCAAAATGCACCAATGTGAACCACGGCTTAAACTGAAAAGTGCACCTATGCATGGTAGCCAATCAGCTTGTTCAATTAATCTTTGACAAAAAACCTGGAAGATGATGGAGGCTAATTGGTTTCTATGCAGAGCTGCACCACATTTTGCACTCCTTAGAGCCCTTTCACACTGGGGCACGGTAGCGGTAAAGCACCGCCCGTATACAACGCTCCCAAACCGCCCCAAAGATACTGCTTGAAGGACTTTTTCTAATGTCCTCCAAGCGCACCGCCCCGTTGTGAAAGCACTTGGGCTTTCACACTGGGTTGGCATGGGAGGCAGTTTTCAGGCGCTATTTCTAGCGCTAAAAAGCCTGAAAACTGCCTCAGTGTGAAAGGGGTCTTAGTTTTAGCAAATCAACTCCTGTGATCTTTGAGCATCTCCAATCACACAGCTGTTCCGATCAGCTCCACCTGTCAGCAATACAGGCAAGGCTTGTCCTTTTTCATTTTCACAGAGAAGAAGTGGCCTGACGTAAACAGACAGCAGAGTCCATTTACACCCACGCCGTCCATAGAGCTCAGCCGGGTCTGCCTGTGTCCACTCTACATGTGTCATCCCTCCCGCTCAGCTCCAATCAGCAGGGGGTCTGCTCACAAATATCCTGCTGATCGGTACAGACTCCGCTCCATGTGAAAGGTGCCTTAAGCCTCCTTCAAGTGGCCGTTTAACTGCATTCACCAGATTCCAGCAGCAAGAATCAATTAATTGTGTAACTAGAATGACAGGTGAATGTGAATAGCAGAAGCTGCTCGCCCTATATAAAGTAATGACAGGATGACAAGGGCCGCCACTGTTCACATTTAGTGGCACACCAAGTGGTTACATGCGGTTAGGGACAGTTGTCTGATTCTGGAGTCGGCTGACTAGGTCCAGGCTCAGTCATCCAACCCCAACCAAAGGTAACCCTGTGGTGCCTGATCCCTGATGAAAGGGGAGTATTGGGTCCCTGGCACCTGTTGGCTTTTCTTGTGACCTCCTGTCTATGTGATAAAGATTTGTGGACTCACATTACACCTGTCCCACCCTCATCCTATACCAGGGCTTGACAAATTTGCCTTGAATCTAGGAGCCAGCTAAAAAAGTTGGGAGCCAGTTTTTTATAGCGTAGTGTAGGGTTGTCAGCGCCCGGGGTAAGACAAATAATTTGCGCCCCTAACCCAGCTTACTCACAGAAGAGCAGCCAGTCAATAATTCCACGGTTACATCAGAATTATAGGCTGGCCAGAAAGAGTGACACTAAAAAATCTGTTATGGGGGAAACTCCTTATGCTGAATGCATTGTGACTGCGGCATGTAAAACGCCCTCATCTGCTGCCTAATGGAGCTTAAGGGAGGCCAATGGTGGGTGGCAAAAACATGTATCTACTGCACATTTTTAACACCCAACTTGCAGATCTAAAGAAAGCCTTAGTGACATTGTAAATAAAATACAAAAAAAAAGGTGAAAAGTATTCCAGCGCTGCTGATCTTCTGCTGCCTCTTTGCAGCCACTTCCTGCCTACATGTGTGTCCCCCACAGTGACTTTTCATTGATCTGGAGGGTTTCCGGTCACCATGAAATACTGGAGCCCAGCTGCACATAGAGTGGTAATTGTTGATGGTACTCAGGGCTTTATCACAATTTTGTTGCTTAGAATAAAGGTCACGTTTCTCGCGGTGTGACATCATCTTTCATATTATACCAAAAAAAAGGGCTAACTTTACTGTTTAGGTTTTATTCATTCATTAAAGTGTATTTTTTCCAAAAAATTGCGCGTGAAAGACCGCTGCGCAAATACCATGTGACATAAAATATTGCAGCAACCGCCATTTTATTCTCTAGGGTCTCTGCTAAAAAATAATATATAATGTTTGGGGGTTCCAAGTCATTTTCTAGCAGAAAACACTGAATATTTAATTGTAAGCCACTAATGTGAGAGAGGGTTTAGTCTATAAATGGTTAAACTTTCCTGATGCAGCCTGGAGATCATTGCTTTGAAAGAACCATAAGATACATTGTTGTTTGTTTATTCTTCCTAACTATCAACAAATATGGGCAGCAGCCAAATTTAACAGCTGTTAGATGAAGCAGAGAACTCTTGGCTCTCGCTGAATCTGACAGCTGTTTTAACATGGGGAGAGGAGGAACGGCTGTCACTCGCCAGGACGCGATTTCTGGTCACCATGGCGACCTGGGGTTTGTCGAGGCCTGGGTTATACAACACTGTATACCCGACTGACAGGGAGCTGCCTCTATACGATGTCCCAGCCATCCTGTTTTGGGTCTAGTGCTCTACCAACACGTCTCTCATTGACCAACCCGGTAAAGATGCCACCTTATCCATTTAAAACTGAGCACACAGGTTATGTGACTGATTAAGGTGGTAATTAAACTCACTTAGTGCCTTATCTGCATTAAAGTGATGTCAAAGGCAACTTATTTTTTTTTTTTTAAACATGTTATAATGACCTGCTCTGTGCAGTTGGTTTTTCACAGAGCAGCCCAATCCTCCACTTCTCTGATTCCTTGCCAGTGCTCCTGGCCCCTCACTCCTGCCTAGTGCCCCCAGAGCAAGCAGCTTGCTATGGGGGCACCCAAACAGGCTCACTCCCATGTCCATTCGCACACAAAACCGTGACTTAGTCCCGCCCCCTCTCACCAGCTGTGATTGACAGCCAATGGCTCCCGCTGCTGTCTCAGCCAATTTGTCCTGCTGACCGTTATCAGACTGAAAGAGAATCCAAAATGTTGTATTGTCACCAGAAAAGGAATGGGGGGGGAGGGTCTTCCAATGAGGACACTAGTTCCGGCGACAACCAGGGATTCGCTCACTTTGGAGAGATTTCCTCTCACTTCCTATTTTGACTATGGGACAGGAAGTAAAGGGAAATCTCCCCCAAAGTGACACAGATAAAACATTATAGGGGTTATAACCCTCCCTTATTACATCAAAAATGAAAACAACCATTTTGCCTTTATTTTACATTGAAGTGTCACTAAACTAGTTTTGGACAGAGTGGAGAGGGATTAGAGCCCTTGTCAGTTTATATTGCTGTCTGTGTCCCGAGATTGTCCTGTTTACCGTTATCATTAAACGTAAACAAATACTCTAGATTTTGTGTTGTCCCCAGAAAAGTAATCTACCAATGGGGACACTAGTTCTGGTGACCAGGGGGACCCCAATAAAATCTCAGGAGCGCCACCCAAAAGGGGAAGCTCAGCCTGTCTGCCTCTCCCCCCCCCATCAGCTGGCACCTTTTTGGGGGGGGGGGTGGTTTGGACAGGTACCCGCCCCCACTTCTGGGCGAGTTGCCCATGGTGAATTCAGCTGGAAGCTCGGCCTTCTTCTTCCCCTGCTGCAGGGCCTTTCAGAAATCGCAGCGTACTTTGCGCATGCGCAGTAGGGAAGCAGCTGTGCAGCCGCAAGGCTTTATTGCCAGTTTCTCGTAGTGGAGATGGCGGCGGCAGCACCACCCGAGAGCAGATTGAAAAATCGGTTGGGGTGAGGACGCTGCTGGATACACGGACAGGTAAGTGTCCTTATCCCTACAGTATTGGTAGCTGCTGACTTTTATTTCTTTCTGCAGGAGCCTGGAGCTCCTCTTTAACTTGCAGGGATTTCCTCTCACTTCCTGTTGTGGTCACGGGACAGGAAGTGAAGGGAAATCTCCCCAATGGGACACAGACAACACCTGACAGGGGTCATAACCTTGCCTTATTCTATGCAGAATGAAAACACAACGCTTTGCCTTTACTTCTATAATAAGGAGACCCACAGACAGCCATTGCTTCCCTCTATAGGCCTGGCTCCATCACCTCCTGATCAATGGCCCAGAGGTCCCAATGCCTTCACCTGCTGCATGCTTGTTCCAATGGCAGAAGCCAGGCCATTGGCATTGCAGGTTTCTCCCTCCATAGGTCGCCCTGGCATTACCTATGGCTTGTTCTTATCCTGCTGCAGGCCCTGTCAGCCTCTGTGCTCTGCCCTGCTGGGACTTGTAGTTCCCCAAAAGCCGTAGGACCCCAGGCAGCTCTGTGCGACCTCCCCCGGTACCCCACACTTCCCTTCTCTTCAGAATTGATAGACGCCGGACATAAGAGGGCTCTCACCTTCCTTGGGAACGGCCTCACTGCTGATTGGCTCCGCCGCCGTCACGTTACCTCAGCGGCAAAGGTCCCCGGTGGCTGTCGTCTGTAGAGCGACGTCTCTTGCAGCTGGCAAACCAGAGCTCAGAACCTGTTCTACCAATGGGAAGTGCGGCTCTCGTGTTGATCTGCATAACCCCGCCCTTAGAGGCGTATTAGACCGTGCCTTCTCCGGTTGGAGGAGCCAATCGCGAGTTGATTTGTCTAGCCCCGCCCTTTACTATGTTGAACGTAGAGCGCTGCCCCAAGCTCTCACCCAATTATAGGTTTACATCGGGGTCATATGCCCAGCCCACTCTACGTAAGTTCTTTTCTCCGCCCCTGATTTTACTGTTACTTTCGATTTCCGCCTTCTCTATGTACCAACCAATCGGCTCTGCAGGTTATGCGGCTTATACCCTCCTGTGGAAGCGCTTGGCCAATCAATGCTCTGACAGTTGTTGCCACAGTTCAGCGGGAGATTTGAACAGAAGATGTTGGAAGGGAACGCGCATCACAGCGTACAGCCCGGCCTTCTCCAGCATCACTCCCCGCCTGGGCGCCGCAAGTCTTTCCGGGGACTCATGGCCGGCCAAGGAAAGGCCAGCAGACAGGTAGAGCCGGGCAATGCAAGAGACCCTAACCGAGCTGTCTGTCTGTATATGAGCTGTAGAATGACGCCCGACTCCCAGCAGGACCCGCATCCCTCCACATCTGTCCTGGACCCGCATCCCTGTGCCCCGCATCCCTCCACATCTGTCCTGGACCCGCATCCCTCTGCCCCTCATCCCTCCACATCTGTCCTCCTGGACCCGGATCCCTCTGCCCCTCATCCCTCCACATCTGTCCTCCTGGACCCGCATCCCTCTGCCCCTCATTCCTCCACATCTGTCCTCCTGGACCCGGATCCCTCTGCCCCTCATCCCTCCACATCTGTCCTCCTGGACCCGGATCCCTCTGCCCCTCATCCCTCCACATCTGTCCT
>BLSH010363355.1:209587-234693 GCA_018402905.1 Glandirana rugosa | reverse complement strand
CGAACCCGAACGATTTTTGAAATGTCCGGGTCCGGGTCTGTGCCACGGACACCCGAAAGTTCGGTACGGACCCGAACGTTACAGTCCGGGTTCGCTCAACACTACTTACAACCTCATATGTGATAATAGCATCAAGTTGGGAGCATGTTTGTTATTTGATGGTGATGGTAATTGTTGTACATATTTTCTTATTTTAGTGTTTGACCGCTTTACATATTTTTCCAGAAGAAGCGGGCTTTTGTTCCCATGAAATGCAACTGCGTCAAGAAGTCAAAGCAAGTCCTCTATCCCCTGCTGCAACAGGGTGATGATTAATAACACTAAGCAACGTTTACTGGTTTCATATGTTTGTGATACATGCTATATCATGTGTTTTGATGTTTATCTGTATTACTAAAAGATTTTCAATACTTTAACCACTTCAGCCCCGGAAGAATTTCACACTTTAGGACCAGAGCACTTTTTGCGATTCGGCACTGCGTCGCTTTAACTGACAATTGCACGGTCGTGCGACGTTGTACCCAAACAAAAATTTGTGTCCTTTTTTTCCCACAAATAGAGCTTTCTTTTGGTGGTATTTGATCCCCTCTGCGTCATTTCTGATCGCCGCTATAAACAAAAGAAGAGCGACAATTTTGCAAAAAAAGCACATTTCTTACTTTTTGCTAAAATGCAAATCCAAAAAAAAAAAAAATATAAAAAAACATTTATTTTCAACAGTTTTGGCCGATTTATATTCTTCCTCATATTTGTGATAAAAAAAAATCGCAATCACCGTTTATTGATTGGTTTGCGCAAAAGTGGCCACGTTTACGGATGATGAGAATTCATTTCTGGGGTTTTTATTTTTTGTAAATGTTTTATTAGTAATGGCGGCGATCTGCGATTTTTAGCGGTACTGCGATATTGGGGTGGACTTGTCGGACCATTTTGACACTTTTTTGGGACCATTGGCATTTATACAGCGATCAGTGCTACGAAAATGCATTGATTACTGTGTAAATGCCATTGGCAGTGAAAGGGTTAACCTGGGGGGGCCCTGTAAGGGTTAACTGTGTTCCCTGGGCGTGTTTTAACTGTGACAGTGTTTTACTGGGAGGGGAAGGGGAGTGATCACAGTCCTTCCCCCTCACACAGAACGGAGATCCGTGTTTGCTTACACGGACCTCCGCTCTTTCATTGCGGGGGGGGGGGGGCATCGCGGATAGCCGGCGGAGATCGACTCCGCTGCACCCGCTCCCTGGCCACCCCCGAACACAGTGAGTGCGCGAGCGCACCTCAGGTGGCGCGCGCTCACAGTGCATGATATCGCAACCGCTGTCGTATGACGGCGGTTTGCGATATCAAGCCACCTTGTCGCTGTCAACCTGCGGTTGGCGGTCGGCAAGTGGTTAATAATTGGTACTTCCAATTTAGTAGTTAGGAGTAGGACTGGTTGACACATAGGCGATTCGACTTCAGGGACGACTTTAGCTAGGCGATTTGAACGCTACTTCAAGGCGACTTCAGCACGACTTTGGGCGACTTACAACGAGACCTGAAGCGACCTCCATGCCAGGCGACTTTGCCTGTAGCCAATCAGAGAAGAGAGGGAGGGGGGTTGCCTTCAAAAATTATTTTCTTTAACTGTAAAGTCACTTTAACCACTTCAATACTGGGCACTTAAACCCCCTTCCTTCCCGGACCAATTTTCAGCTTTCAGCGCTGTTGCAGTTTGAATGACAATTGCGCGGTCATGCGACACTGTACACATATGACATTTTTATCATTTTTTTCACATAAATAGAGCTTTCTTTTGGTGGTATTTAATCACCCCTGGGTTTTTTATTTTTTGCGCTATAAATTAAAAAAAGACTGAAAAAAAAAACAGTGCATTTTTCTGTGTTTCTGTTATAAAATTTTGCAAATAAATAATTTCTTTTCATAAATTTTGACCAAAAATGATACTTCTACATTACTTTGGTAAAAATAATCCAAATCGGAGTTTATTTGGTGTTGGCGGACAGACAGACGTGACGGGGACATACAGATGTTTGGTGTATGGTGACAGATGTTTTGGGGACTATGACAGATGTTTTGTGTATGGTGACAGATGTGATGGGGGTCATACAGATGTTTTGGGGGCTGTTTTATGGGGACACTAACATGTATGAGGACAGGGGTATCAGTGTGCTTGGTGCACTGTGTGGGGGGCGATCTGTGACAGCTTTCTGCATGAAATCCTCATCATGCAGAAAGCTGTCACAGAGCTGCAGCTCCCCCCCCCTTCCCCCCGGGGACGTTCGTCTCTGTTTACAATGTGACGGCTGTGATTGGACACAGCCGTCACATGATCGGGAGGGCCAGTCACTGCGCCCGTATCCCGATCTCCGCTCAGCTGGATCCTGTGATCATAATGATCACAGGATCCAGCAGCAGCGCGGCGCGTGGCCGCGCTGCGAGCTCCCGTTCTGCAGGACGTAAATACACCGTATATGTACAGTGGCCGGGTGGGAGGTGGTTAAAGTCGCTTCAATATAGATGGGGAATCTGACTTGGAGGCGACTTCCATTGAATTCTGTGGGCAACGGTCGGATAGAAGTCATCTTGAAGTAGTACAGGAACCTTTTCAGAATTCAGAATGACTTCAGTAGTGCATATTAAGATGGCTCCCATTCATTTCAATGGGATTTCGGATGTCAAGCGACTTTGGGCGACACAAGTTGGATTGCAAGTCGCCTAGCTGTGAACCGAGCCTTAGGGTTTTTGTGTATATTCAGATTTTTCCGTATGGGGTACCAGACATAGTTGTCCAATTGAGTCCCCCCCCTCCCACATTTTTATTTGCAATTTAGCAATGGTGGCAGACACCTTTTTTGGGAGGTTTTTTTTTTTTGTTTACTTGTGCGTTTGTTTTTTTCCTCCTGTTTTGTCAACATTCCTCCCCTTCCCTTTATTATTTCTTCTTAATTGCATTCTTGACCAATTTGATTGGCCTGAATTATGGTCGTTTATCAGGATACAGATTGGAATAATCTTATGTCCAAACTGCAAAGTCAAAATCTCAAGGATAATAAAGCTGATGTGGATGTTAGTTCATTCTTTTTTACTTTAACCACTTCCCGAAGTGGTTGAGTTATCCTGACTGGGCATCATATGACGTCCAGCAGGATAACAGTGTAGTGCGTGTCCACGGGTGGGCGCAGAGCGGCGATCGCGGGTGGCCCATGTCCCCGGGACGTGGGCTGTCCCCAATCAGGGTAAACAGCCCATAAAATTGTCTGTTTACCACGTGATCGGCTGTATCTCGGAAGAAGGAGTGCAGAGGAGGAGTGCACGTCGGCGATTGGGGGGGGGGCGGGTTTCCCTTAGACACAGCGCTTCCCTGATCAAGGTAAACAGCCAATGACATTGGCTGTTTACCACGTAACCGGCTGTGTCCAATCACAGCCGGTCACAAATGTAAACAAAACACTCAGTTACTATCTGATCTCTGCTTCTCCTCACACCGATCGTGTGAGGAGAGAAGATCAGTGAGTACCTGCTAGTGTCATGTCAGTTTACACCACCAACAGCACACAGCCCCCCCCCAATAAAGAGAACCTGTCACCTGCGCTGTCACACAGCCCATCAGGATCTGTCGCAGTCCGTCAGGATCTGTCACAGCCCCTCTGTCACAGCCCATCAACATCTGTCACAGCCCGTCAGCATCTGTCACAGCCCATCAGCCACCTGTCGGAATCTGTCACAGCCCATCAGCATCTGTCACAGCCCGTGAGTCACAGCCCGTCAGTCACAGCCCAGGTCACAGGCTCGATACCAGTACTGCCATCAATACTCTCATTAATAACATCACACAGGCCCTCCATAATGTCTAAGAGAGTGTACACACCTGAGGAGGCATATGAGATCCTCGCTATGTCAGATGATGAGAGCAGCGGGGAGCTCCCATCATCCGATTCTGGTTCGGAATACGATCCAGTGGAGTATAGCGGATCGGAGACAGAGTCAGAGGAGGAAACCACCTCCCCCCTCCTAAAAGAATTAGAAGATCAGGCCCGAGATCTGAAGACCTGCCTTCCACCAGCAGCGCCAGACCCCAGGAAGTGGAGCCCAAAACTACCACTGGAATTAGACGCCCTGCCCAAAGAATCCTGCCCTACCTTCCCGAAGCCCTGGCAAACCCCTTATGGTTGCCTGCCAACTCGGGGGCCTGCTATAATCCCCCCCTTCACAGCGCAGCCAGGTGTGCAGCCTGACAACACAAATTTTACCCAATTTGAATATTTTTCTTTATTTTTCCCTGAGGATTTGCTGTAGAGTATTGTGGACCAAACAAACTTGTATGCAGAACAATTTATTGCTGCCAACCCCAATTCCTCCTATGCCCGCTTATTCCATTTGCGTCATCTCACACTAGACAAATTAAAAATATTTTTGGGCCTTGCTCTTAATACGGAACTTACAAAGAAAAACGAGCACCATTCCTATTGGTCCACCAACCCCATCCACCAATATTGCCACCATCATGCCAATATTCTCAGCAGTTATGTCCAGGACACGCTACAATACAATAATGCATTTCCTGCATTTCAATGATAATGCGCAGTGCCCTCCCCGAAGTCACCCCAACCACAACAAACTCTACAAAATATGGCCCCTAATCAATTCCTTTTCAAAGAAATTTGCAGAAGTGTTCATCCCCGATAGAAATGAGTGGACGAGTCCCTCGTAAATTTCACTGTCCAGCTGCAGTTCAAGCAGTACATACCAAACAAGAGAGCCAGGTATGGGGTAAAAATGTACAACCTGGCCTGTGCATTGGAGATTGTTTCAAGATTTATCACATATGTGTCAGATATTAGTTCTCCTTATTTTTAAGATTGTCATTTCCCCGTTTTCAACCTTTTGGGATCATTTGCCTGCATCCACATTTTTACCTTCCACGTTAACTGACCCGGGCCTGTTTACCAACTCTGTCTTTGCCTGCCATTTTAAACCATGTTTCTGACTATCACGTGCACCGACCTCGGCCTGTTTACCGATGATGCTTTTGACTGCCGTTTTAAACCACGTTTCTGACATCCACGTGCACCGACCTCGGCCTGTTAATTGACCATGTATTTTGCCTGCCACTTGGACTGATCTTTTGCTCTTCTACTTTAGTACACAGGGGTCTCAAATACTGTATGTGAGGGGCTCCAGAAAAAGCCTTCAAGTAGAGAAAACCAGTTTTTGGTTTTCTGTGTTCCCAGAACAGGGTCTGGTTTCTCAGAGGCTTCAAAGCATTTGGGTGGGAGAAGCCTCTACCCCTGTCCCCCTGGCCCTGAGCTTGATGGTCCTTCCTGCTGCCAGGACTAATACTTTTGGCTGTGCTGACCATATCGCTGCCTGTAATGACCCAGTACTTTCTGGACCATGTTTCTTCCTGCTGCCTGGACCAATACATTGGCTGTGCTGACCATATCGCTGCCTGTAATGACCCAGTACTTTCTGGACCATGTTTCTTCCTGCTGCTTGGACCAATACATTGGCTGTGTTGACCATATCTCTGCCTGCTGCCTCTACTGACTATGGACAGTATTTCTGTGTGGACGTCTCTACCTGCTACCTGGACAAATGCTTTGGCTGTGCTGCCATTATCTCTACCTGTACTAACTATGGATAATATTCCTGCCTGCTGCCTGGACAATTGCTTTTGCTGTCGCTCACCACATCCCTGCCTGCTGCCTGGACTGATGCTCTCCTCTGTGGACCACTGCACTACTAAAACCACAGGTAATCTTTTGTTATTTAGTATGTACATGCTATGTGTTAGAAATAATGAAGGGCCTTCAAAAATGTGATTGGTAGTCAAAAATTATTTGTGTAATTTATGCTTTTAAAAAATGCCTGAAGGTGCTACTTCAATGGTATGGGGCTCTGTATGTGGCCAGGCTGTGTAAAAGTCTCACACATGTGGTATCGCCATACTCAGGAGGAGCAGCAGAATGTATTTTGGGTTGTAATTTTTGCTATGTACATGCTGTGTGTTGAAAATACCTTATGAATTGACAACTTTGTGTAAAAAAAAATGTGTTTTCATTTTTTTTCCACATTTTCCAAAAACTTCTGGAAAAAAATGGACCATTCAAAAGACTCATTATGCCTCATAGATTATACGATGGGGTGTTAGCTTTCCAAAACTGGGTAATTTTGTTGGTTATTCCATTGTCCTGGTGCTCCAGGGCCTTCAGAATTGTAATAGGTGGTTGAGAAATGAGATGTGCAATTTATGCTTCTAAAACGCCAGAAGGTGCTATGTCAATGCTGGGGCATCTGTATGTGGCCAGACTGTGAAAATGTCACACACATGGTATTGCCATATTCAGGAGGAGTAGTAGAATGTATTTTGGGGTGTAATTTGTGGTATGCATATGCCATGTGAGAGAAATAACCTGTCATAATGAAAATTTTGTGGGAAAAAAAAAATCTCGATTTAGCAAAGAATTGTGGGAAAAAATTAAACCATGAAAAACTTACCATGCCTCTTACTAAATACCTTGAAATGTCTACTTTCCAGAAAGGGGTCATTTGGGGGGTATTTGTACTTTCCTGGCTTGTTAGGGTCTCAAGAAATGACATCAGGTGTGATCAATTTTCAGTGATTTGCACCATAACTTGTAGACTCTATAACTTTCACACAGACTAAATAATATCTAATTTGGGTTATTTTTACCAACGATATGTAGCAGTATACATTTTGGCCCAAATTTATGAAGAAAAAATATTTATTTGCAAAATTTTACAGTAGAAACTAAAAAAAGTTTTTTTTTTCAAAATTTTCGCAGTTTTTTCGCTTATATCGCAAAAAATAAAAATCCCACCAAAAGAATTGATTTGTAAGAAAAAAATGATACAAATTTTGTTTGGATACAATGTAGCATGGCTGAGTAATTGTCACTCAAAGTGTGAGAGCACTGAAAGCTGAAAATTGGTCTGATAGGGAAGTGTTCTAAGTGCCTGGTATTGAAGTGGTTAAAGAGACTTTCAGAAACCAAATCTACTAAATATTGGCACATTTTTTACTTGGAAAAATACATGGAGGAGAACATCAGCCCTATATAGGCTTACGTGTACAGATTTTTCCCAATGTAAAAACATTATCTGATGAGTTTAACCACTTCAGCCCCGGAAGGATTTCCCAGTTTAAGACCAGAGCACTTTTTGCAATTCGGCACTGCGCCGCTTTAACTGACAATTGCCCGGTCGTTGTATTCAAACAAAATTGGTGTCCTTTTTTCCCACAAATAGAGCTTTTTTTTGGTGGTATTTGATCACCTCTGCGTTATTTCTGATCGCCGCTATAAGCAAAAAAAAAAACAATATTTCTTACTTTTTGCTAAAATACAAATCCAAGAAAAATTTTTTTTTTTTTCATCGGCTTTGGCCAATTTATATTCTTCCTCATATTTTTGGTAAAGCAAAATCACAATCAGCGTTTATTGATTGGTTTGCGCAAATATTGCCGCGTTTACGAATGATGAGCGGTACTGCGATATTGCGGCGGACATGTCGGACCATTTTGACACTTTTTTGGGACCATTGGCATCTATACAGCGATCAGTGCTATAAAAATGCACTGATTACTGTGTAAATGCCATTGGCAGTGAAGGGGTTAACCTGCAGGGGGCGCTCTAAGGGTTAACTGTGTTCGCTCAGTGTGTTCTTACTGTATGTGGGCTGGGCTGGCAAGGGAGAGGGGAGTGATCATGGCTTCCATATAAAGGAAGCCTGTGATCACAGCCCTTCCCCCTCTATGAGAACGGAGATCCATGTTTACATACACGGACCTCCGTTCTCACACTGTGGGGGGAGCCATCGCGGGTAGCCGGCGGATATTGAGTCCACCCTACCCGCTCCCTGGTTCCCCCGGAACACAGTGAGTGCGTGAGCGTGCCCACTATACTCGTTCTCGCGGCCATCGTCCGGTGACGGCGGTTTGCGATAACGCACCACTTTGCCGCTGTCAAGCCATGGCGGACGGTCGGCAAGTGGTTAAAACAAGATGGGAGAATCATTTATCTAAATGTTCCCAGGGAATGATGCAACTCATCATTGAAGAATATAAAAAAAATATTATGCAGTTGGACATGGAAATGAATATATTCTACACATAAAGAAATGACTTCCCATAGTGCCTTTTCCAATAAGGATAGTGAACTCAAAGCTCATATAGAGAAATTTAACCACTTAAGGACCGAGCCTCTTTTTTAGATTCTGTGTTTACAAGTTAAAAATAAGGTTTTTTTTGCTATAAAATTACTTAAAACCACTAAACATATATCTTTTTCCTAACACAGAGAATAAAATGGTGGTTGTTGCAATACTTTATGTCACACCGTATTTGTGCAGCAATCTTACAAGCACCTTTTTTTTTTTTAAATCACTTTTTTGAGTTAACTAAGACAGCAGTAAAGTTAGCCCAATTTTTTTCCATATTGTGAAAGATAATGCTACGCCGAGTAAATTGATACCCAACATGCCATGTTTCAAAATTGCGCCTGCTCGTGGAATGGCGATAAACTTTGGCACTTAAAAATCTTCATAGGTGATGTTAAAAAATCTCTACAGGTTAGCAGTTTTGAGTTACAGAGGAGGTCTAGTGCTAGAATTTTTGCTCTCACTAACAATTGCGGCGATAACTCACGTGTGATTTGAACACCATTTTCATATGTGGGCGCGACTTGCGTATTCGTTTGCTTCTGCGCGTGAGCTCGATGGGACGAAGCACTTTAAATCTTTTGTTTTCTTATTTATTTTACATTTTATTTTTTATTTTTACAATGTCCTTTTTAAAAAAAATGTTTGGGTCACTTTTATTCCTATTACAAGGAATGTAAACATTCTTTGTAAAAAAAAAACAAGCCTGACAGGACCTCTTAAATGTGAGATCTGGGATCAAAAAGACCTCAGATCTCATATTTACACTTAAATGCAGTAAAAAAAAAAAAATTGTAATTTGAGAAGAAAAAAAAAATTCCCCTTTTAAGAGCATTGGGCGGAAGTGACGTTTGACGTCGCTTCCGCCCTGCAATGCTATGGAGCCGAGTGGGGAGAGGCCATTTTTCCTTCTGTCGGCATCCAGGCATTGAGGGGAGAGGATGAGATTGTCTCCGCTGCTACCAATGGCACCAGTAAGTGGCGGAGATGACCGGAGCGCGGCGGGAGGGTGGGGGCACCTCCCCCCGCCCCTGATAAAGGTGATCTTGCAGCAAATCTACCGCAGAGACCACTGCTGTCTGAAACCCAACCGTTTGCCCATTAAAATGATACCGGGGTTATGGCAGCTATCTGCTGCCATAACTGTATTCAAGTAGCTCCATATAATGACGAGGGGCGGATGTGAAGTGGTCAATGTGATAATTATCCAGGACAAAGAAAAAAACAATTTTTAAAGGACAGGAAGGTATTCCATAGCCATTGAGCATTCAGATGGTCTACACTTAATAATCGCCCTAAAAATAGGAACAAAATAGATATAACTGTCACTGATGATGATGGTGTTTTTGATGCGTCTTCTCTCACTTCTGCTTTTTTTCATCAGCACTCGCATGGTGGTGGATCTGGAAATGCGCAATCACACTGGCATAAACATAAAAATGGTGATGGGCACTTTACACGGGGGGGGGGCGCTAGATCTAAGCAAGCAAAGGAGCCGAGGCGTAGCACGGGTGATTTTTCTGGTAAAGTATTCTCTAAACATAATACTAAGACCACCTCTTCCATAAGTACTCCAACTATCAGAGATAATTCAACCCCGAGGATAGTCGGATTGACTTCTTTTACACCAACCAATATGCCAAGTGATAACCAGGGCTGGTGCAAGGATTTTTGACACCCTAGGCGAAACCTCCATTTTGCTGCCCCCATTGGTTCCCCCCCTGACTCCACCCCCTTTGCCCTGCCCATGTGACAGGAGGAGGCACTATACAGGAAGCATCGGCTCTGCTTGCTCTAGTGCTGGCTCCAGTGCTGCGCCTCTAATTACACTACCGGTCAGATGGAGCATTCCCCATGACTAAGCTGCAGGGGGCAGAGTGAAATGTGCTGGGGGCGTGCCCTGATTGAAGTCAAGGCTGAGGTTGCCACTCTACTCACCACTCCAAGATACCATGAGGTGCGACTCTTAGGGGCTACCCCATATTTCTTTGAGGTCAGACGTTCTTTGAGGTCAGACGGAGCAGCTGCCTGAGACTAAGTTGGTTACATGCTGCAGCCTGAAGAGCATGCAGACGCTGAGGGAAACAAGCGGCTGGGCGCCCCTAGGAAGCAGTGCACCCTAGGCGGCTGCCTAGTTTGCCTAGTGGTAGCTCCGGCCCTGGTGATAACACTGCTGTTCAAACACAAATACAGGTACATGTCACTATAAATACCACATGGTGTGGTCCAATGGATTTTCCTGTGGACGACACTGACCCCACTGCTTTTCAGGAACTTTTTTCTCCAGAGGGCCGGGGGGAGGGGGGCCCTTCATGGTTTCTTGCTTTGGGGCCCTGAAGGTTCTAGCTACGCCACTGCCTCAAGGTATGTGATAATAGCATCAAGTTGTGTCTAACTGTCTAGTAGAACTGAACAGAGCCCTGTTCTATCTCTCTGTTCTATCACAATAAAAATGGCCGCTATTGAAAGAATAGTTTTATAGTGTGGGGCGGGACTAAGATCAATGAGCCATGATTGGATAGAGTCATCATGACCACGTCTAATCATGGCTCTGACAGTGCTCTGTGCCCTGATTTGGCAAAGCTTCAGCCAATCAGGGCTTTCAATGCACTCTGCAGCAGCGCAGTGCATTATGGTCATTCGGCTGGCTGAACAAATGGTCGAATGAGCCCATAATCCGGTTGTTCGTCAAACAGCCATTGTTCAGCCCAAACTCATGCTCGGGCCGAAACGTTCGCCCATCCCTATTGAAGATAAATGATCACAGAAGATACAAAGTTATACATTTAGAGATGTTTTATCTTTATTTGAGCTTTTTGGTACATTGTCACGTTTTGATAATTTGACTCATTGTTCATAGTTTGTATTCAGAGCGGATTGCGCTTGGGTTTTCTGTTTGTACATCTGACATACTGCTATGGTCAAATACGGATTAGCGGGGTCTCCAGCCACGTTTTGCAGGGTTCAGCGTCAGTGTTCCAAATTCTTCCTTCACATCGGTTTAGAAGCCAACAGCAGGGTGTTTTGTAGCCAAATTTCAACCTCCGTTTCAGTGGAGGACGTCCCCATGATCTGAAGGAACCTGAAATAGGATTCATGTTCAGAATAGT
The DNA here is from genome assembly GCA_018402905.1 of Glandirana rugosa. Taxonomy (NCBI): domain Eukaryota; kingdom Metazoa; phylum Chordata; class Amphibia; order Anura; family Ranidae; genus Glandirana; species Glandirana rugosa. The sequence goes on along the minus strand of BLSH010363355.1, from coordinate 223,402 downwards.
CTGAGAACATTCCCAAAGACTGAATCGTTCCAAACCTAACTCCACTCAAAACCATGTTTTTTTGGTTTTTTTTAGGTGGCTTCCAGCGGGGTTAAAGGCTTAGTCCAACATTTTGGACCATGATTAGATGACAATCATATTTAGGGTGTGACCAGGTTTTTTTTTCTTAGCAAATAGGTACAGGAACTCATGGACGACTCCCCAAACCACCCCCCCACACACACACCCTCCAAACCACATCAAATAGTGAGTGTGGTCAAATTTCACTAACAATGGAAGGGTTTTGAAGGGGCAATAAATACCAGGAGTGTATTACGTACAGAGTGCAGAGTTTCGGGGGGAGGGGGTGTTACACACAGAGTGCAGCATTCAGGGGTGCGCTACATACAGTTTGGGAGTGCACTACATACATAGTACAGACTTCAGGGGTGAGCTGCACAGAGTGCAGAGTTCAGCCTTCTTCCACAGCTACTTACCTCTGCATCCCCTATCCATATCTCCCTTTCACCCCTCTCCAGCTCTGACCTTTTCATGCAACCCCCCTTCTAGTACATCCCTGAACACTGTAGGTGGGTCTGCCTCTTGCAGGGAGATCATGCAGTGGGGGTGTCGGAATCTTCACTTCACCACGGGCACCTACATCTCCCTTTTCCCCATCCCGCGCTCAGGAGATCAGATCTGTGGGAGCCACTGGGAGATAAGTTGTCACTAGTAAACACAGAAGCTGGACTTCTGTGTTTACAAGTGATAGTAGTGAACAGGGAGCAGAGGGCCTGCGCCAGAGGTGGTGGAATGGATTGCCACCTAGTTCCAGCTGAGAAAAAGCCCTGGGTGTGACTAAAGCTTCATGTCCTTCTAATATCACTCTGTCCTCAGGGTGCCAACACTGCTGCACAATTTGTACCTTTCTTCTCCTCTGTTCTCTGCTATTTCCTGTCCCATTCACCTACATGCTCACCTTTCCTCTGCTGTTCTTATGATTTCCTTCGCTTTCTCAGGCTCAGTCCTCAGATAGATCGGGAATGCAGGGAAGGTCTGAATAAAACCCAGCAGCCCTGACAATGGCATTCGGATCTTGGTCACAATGTTTTTTAACCTGCAAAGGCAAACAGCACTGTGTGTTAAAAAGAAGTTAAAACAAATGCAATCTTTACATTTCTATTGTCAGTTATTTATATAGTGGGATCCTATGCTGTGGCGCTGTACAAGTGATATAAACAATGGCGATTAATACAGATAATGCCAATACATACAAGCCTGCCAACTAATTGCAGCTTCTGCAGCACATACTGTATTCTGTATATTAGTAATACATTAAAGCCCAACTCTGGGAAAATCCTTTGCACTGTGGCTGAGCCTACATTGCACTGCATTATTAACTGCTCACTTATTCCAGGGGAGAGTCCCTGGTCATCATCATTCCCAATGCAGGGCTTTGGACCCCATATCAGTCTTGATAATGTCAGGACCTTAGAATGTTGGAGTGTGATGTAGAAGACTCTGAGGACAGACCTAGAAGCATGGAGGATTGAGTATGTAAATGTTTTAATGTTCCCTAGACCTAAATGAGCAAGTAACCCCTGCAATGTGAGAGCAGCCCCACTGCAAGCGGTTATTTTTAGGTTTCCTGGAGTTGGGTTTTAAATGAAACAAGATCCCCGATCTGGCAATCTTACGGTTTACCCCAGCCAAAGAGCAGAGACAACCGGTCAGAGAAGAATTAAGCTGTATATCTGTATGCCTAGGCAGATAGAGGAGGAAGCAGTGCTGGCTCAGAATGTTGTACATAAGGTGCTGGTGTATAATCCAGTGGTTGTCACTGCGGACATATCCGAGAGAAAATGGATCGGTATGCTCAACAGAACATAAGATACATATAATCCAAAATATAAGGTGACACTCATGGAGCTTGAAAGATGATCACTCAGTGATAAAATTTATTTCGACTTTTCAATCAGGCACAAGCTTGTTGTAATGTCCTGAGGAAAGCAAGATTCAGCTTGAGCTTGTTGAGTGTTCACCTTCCATGCCCCGTAAGTGCTGCCTTATCTTTTGAATTTTAGGGTGACGGTGTGCGTCTTGTCAGATAGTGGAGGAGGAAGCGGTGCTGGATCAGTAATCTGTATATAAGGTGACTGTGTGTGTCTTGTCAGATAGTGGAGGAGGAAGCGGTGCTGGATCAGTAATCTGTATATAAGGTGACAGGGTGTGTCTTGTTAGATAGTGGAGGAAGAAGCAGTGCTGGATCAGTAATCTGTATATAAGGTGACAGTGTGTGTCTTGTCAGATAGTTGAGGAGGAAGCGGTGCTGGATCAGTAATCTGTATATAAGGTGACAGTGTATGTCTTGTCAGATAGTGGAGGAGGAAGCGGTGCTGGATCAGTAATCTGTATATAAGGTGACAGTGTGTCTTGTCAGATAGTGGAGGAGGAAGCGGTGCTGGATCTGTAGACTTTCTATTAGAGAGACATGAAATGAAAGGTTAAAGTTGAGAGTTCTATACATCCAGTGCACACACAGTTATGTTTATTTGTAAAATAATTATTATAACCTCTTAACAACCAGCCCATAGCCAAATGACGGCTACAGGGCGGTTGCTTAACTCCGGGAGGGCGTACAATGAGGTACCCGGAAACATCTGCTTCATGGATCGGGGTAAATGGCCACTCGCAGCCTTTTACCTCCGTCAAATGATGGAGCGATCACATGTAAATAATCCGGCAGAATTTCCGGCTTTTCTCTCCCCTCTATGCACCGATCGGTGCAGTGTGAGAGGAGAGGGCAAAGATCAATGCAGCAGCACTGTGGGCAGAGGCTCTGAAGTGCCCACAGTGCTGCTATGTGCCAGGCGCCCCCCATCCATCCATGCTCACCCACCTAGCCATCCATGCTCACCACTCAGCCATCCATGCTCACCCAGTCAGCCATCCTCACCCACCCAGCCATGCTCACCCATCCATCCATGCTCAGTCATCCCATCCGTGCTCAGTCATCCCCATCCATGCTCAGTCATCCCCATCCATGCTCATCCATCCCCATCCGTGCTCAGTCATCCCATCCATGCTCACCCAGCCAGCCATCCATGCTCACCCTGCCAGCCATCCATGCTCACCCAGCTATCCATGCTCATCCATCCATGCTCAGTCATCCCCATCCATGCTCAGCCGTCCCCATCCGTGCTCAGTCATCCCCATCCGTGTGCAGCCATCCCCATACAAGCACAACCATCCCCATCTGTGCTCAGTCATCCCATCCATGCTCACCCAGCCAGCCACCCATGCTCACCCAGCCAGCCATGCCAACCCAGCTATCCATGCTCACCCTCCCAGCCATCCATGCTCAACCAGCTATCCATGCTCATCCATCCGTGCTCAGTCATCCCCATCCGTGCTCAGCCATCCCTATCCGTGCTCATCCATCTCCATCCATGGCTCATTTGTGCCTCATTCTTGCTTATCCACACCACATCAGTTCTCATCCATGACACATCCATGCCGCTACACTGCCCATCCATGCCACTACAGTGCCCACTAGTGGCACTACAGTGCCTCACAATAGGTGTAATATGTAGTCAAATTGGATTTGAAATGTATGCTCCTAGAACACCTGACGTGCTCCCTGCATGTTGGACCTCTGTATGTAGCTAGGCTGTGGAAGTCTCACACATGAGGTATCACCATACTCAAGAAGAGTAGCAGAATATATTTTGGGGTGTAATTTTTGCGGGGTACATGCTGTGTGTAAGAAATATTGTATAAATTGACAACTTTGTGTAGAAAAAAAAATGTGTTTTCATTTTCTTTCCACATTTTTCGAAAACTTCTGGAAAAAATGACATGTTCAAAAGACTCATTATGCCTCCTAGAATATATGTTGGGGTGTTTACTTTCCAAAATGGGGTAATTTTTTGTCCGTTTCCATTGTCCTGGTGCTCCAGGACCTGCAAGAGGTAATCAGGAAATTAGATGTGTAATTTATGTCCCTAGAACGCCTGATGGTGCTCCCTACATATTGGGCCTCTGTATGTGGCCAGGCTGTGTAAAAGTCTCACACATGTGGTATCGCCATACTCAGGAGGAGTAGCTGAATGCATTTTGCAGTGTAATTTGTGGTATGCATATGTTGTGTGTGAGAAATAACCTGTTAATATGACAATTTTGTGAAAAAAAAAGAAAAAAGAAAAAAATCTTCATTTTGCAAATAATTGTGGGAAAAATTACAACTTCAAAAAACTCGCCATGCCTCTTACTAAATACTTTGGAATGTCTACTTTCCAAAAATGGGTCATTTGGGGGGTATTTGTACTTTCCTGGCTTGTTAGAGTCTCAAGAAATTAGATAGGCCGTCAGTACATCAGGTGTGATCAATTTTCAGTGCTTGGTACCATAACTTGTAGACTCTATAACCTTCACGAAGACCAAATAATATACACTTATTTGGATTTTTTTTACCAAAGATATGTAGCAGTATAAATTTTGACCAAAATGTATGAAGAAAAATTACTAATGTGCAAAATTTTACAACAGAAATGAAGAAAAATGCATTTGTTTTACAAAATGTTCTATTTTTTTTCATTTATAGCGCAAAAAATAAAAAACCCAGTGGTGATTAAATACCACCAAAAGAAAGCTCTATTTGTGTGAAAAAAAGGATAAAAATTTCATATGGGTACAGTGTTGCATGACTGAGTAATCGTCATTCAAAATGCGAGCGCACTGAAAGCTGAAAATTGGTCTGGTTAAGGGGGTTTAAATTAAAATAAGAAAAAAAAAAATACTTATCAGATTATATTGTTATAATCCTGAACAGAAAATAAAATTGACCGTAAGCTATTTTCTGAAAAGATTCGGCAGTGTGACATTGTAAATTCCCAACGTTCATAACCCCTTAAAAGGCCGGGGGAGCCACATATCAGATGATGGATATATAGAAGTAGTCGGACCTTCTTTTGCCAGTGTAAGGGATGGCTTCATACAGTTCTTTGTATCCATTCCAGAGATGTTGAACCTTCTCGTGGTCATATGGGTCCAGACGCTCATATATCTGAAAAATAAGTGAAATCTCTCTTTACACTTGCAGACAATGGAGGTATCTTTCAATAAATCTTTCATGACTGACCTGCATTAGGCCAGGTTCACATCTGAGGCTACATAAAAAAAAAAAAATGGCGTGGGGTCTCCTAGGGACATACCAGGCTCTTTGTGTCTAATATGGATTCTGAGCGGACCCCCCCCCCCACCAAAATTTTTGCTTCCCCCACCAAAATCCATACCAGATCCTTTATCCGAGCATGCAGCCCAGCAGGTCAGGAAAGGGAGGGGACGAGTGAGCACCCCCCTTAAAACATACCAGGCAGCATGTTGATGGGGACAAGAGCCTCTTCCCGACAACCCTGGGCTGTGGTTGTTGGGGTCTGCAGGCGGGGGGACTTTAACAAAGGTGGCCCCCAGATCCCACCCCCCTCCATGTGAATGGGTACTGGATACATTGTACCTCTACCTATTCACCCTAAAAAGCAGTGAAATGTTAAAAAAAAAAGAGCCAGTTTTGACAAGTCCTTTATTGAAAAAGAAGCCTGGAGCTATCTTCTCCTAGAGCTGTCTTCTTTGGTTGTGGTGTTGCCCGCTGTCTGGCACCTCTTGTATAGCCATGGCATGTGGCCATATGGCGATGTCACCCGGAGAGCCTATCCCCTTGTGAAGACACATCGGATGGCCACACCCCATGGCTATATAAGATGCCAGACAGCGGGCAACAACACAACTGAGGAAGACATCCTTAGAAGAGGAAAGGTAGTATACAGGTGCTCACTTCTTTTTCAATAAAGGACTTGTCAAAACCGCCTTAACATTTCACTGCTTTCTTGGGTGAATGGGTAGGGGTACAATGTACCCGATACCTATTCACATAGGGAGGGGCTGGGATCTGGGGGCCCCCCGTGATAAAGGGGGCTTCCAAAAATAAGCCTGCAGACCCCGACAACCACAGCCTAGGGCTGGGAATAGGCCCTTGGCAGATCCCCCCCAAAGCACCCACCCCCCCATGTTGAGGGCATGTGGCCTGATATGGTTTGGGGGGGTCTCGCTCATCCCCTCCCTTTCCCGACCGGCCAGGCTGCATGCTTGGATAAGGGTCTGGTATGGATTTTGGGGGACCCCTCTGAATTCATACTAGACCCGATGGGCCTGGTATAGACATGGGGGGGCCCCAAGGCTTTTTTTTTTTTTTTTGCCGGCAATTTTTTCTTTTTACATTCAGCTGCATTTGACTCATCCATTGCTAAGGATGTGGTGGCCAGCTTCCCGGCCGCCTCCTTAGCAACCAGCTATATACAGTGTTTAACCACTTAAGGACCAAGCCTCTTTTTGAGATTCGGTGTCTACAAGTTAAAATCGTTTTTTTTTTTTGCTATAAAATTGCTTAGAACCCCCAAACAATATATATATATTTTTTCGAACACCCTAGAGAATAAAATGGCAGTCGTTGCAATACTTTATGTCACACCGTATATTTGCGCATCGGTCTTACAAGCACAATTTTTTTTGGAAAGAATTCACTTTTTTGAGTTAAAAAATAAGACCACAGTAAAGTTAGCCCAATTTTTTTTCCATATTGTGAAAGATAATGTTACGCTGAGCAAATTGATACCCAACATGTGATGTTTCAAAATTATGCCTGCTCATGGAATGGCAACAAACTTTGGCACTTAAAAATCTCCATCGGCAACGTTTAAAAATTTCTACAGGTTACCAGTTTTGAGTTAAGCTCCGTACACACGGTGCGATGGTCATATGAAAACGGTCGTACGACCGCTTGTTGTACGATGTTCTGACCGTTAGTACGCGAGATTAGAACAGCCGACGTGCGACGGTCATACAACAGAAGTTGGATGAGCGGACTAGAAAACTTTGGTTGTACAACAATCGGTCGTACGACTGTTGTACCGTGTGCACAGAGAAGTTGGTCCAACAAGTTGTATGTGCAAAAACAGGCATGCTCAGAAGTCAGGAATGCCCGGAAGTGTCCGTTCTGGGAAACCTACGTTCCTAATTCACAAATCACATTCACCTGAACTTCCATGTTATACGCTCGTAACACGTCACTACGTTCGGCTTGGTCGTAAGATCGCTTAGTGCACGCCAATACGTGAGATACATCAGCCAACATACGATTTTGGCCGTTCAGTCTTACGACCGTCGCACTGTGTGTACGAGGCTTTAGAGTAGGTCTAGCGCCAAAATGATTGCGCTCGCTCGAACGATAGCGGCAGAACCTCACATATGTAGTTTGAATACAGCTTTCATATGCAGGCGTGACTTGCATATGTGTTCGCTTCTGCGCGCAAGCTCAGTGGGACGGGACGCTTTACATTTTTTTTTTCTATTTATTTTATTTATTTTTTTTTTTTTACATCGTCCTTTTTTCAAGAAAAAAAATTGATCACTTTTATTCCTATTACAAGAAATGTTACCATTCCTTGTAATAAAAAAAGGCATGACAGGACCTCTTAACCACTTGCTTACTGGGCACTTAAACCTCCTGCCCAGACCAATTTTCAGTTTTCAGCGCTGTCACTGTTTGAATGACAATTGCGCGGTTTTGAGGCGTTGTACCCAAACAAAATTGACGTCCTTTTTTTCCCACAAATAGAGCTTTCTTTTGGTGGTATTTGATCACCTCTGCGGTTTTTATTTGTTGCGCTATAAATAAACAAAGAGCGACGATTTTGAAAACAGGAACAATATTTTTTACTTTTTGCTATAATAAATATCCAAAAATAAAAAATAAAAAAACAAATTTATTCATCAGTTTAGGCATATATATTCTTCTACATATTTTTGGTAAAAAAAAAAACGCAATCGGCGTATATTGATTGGATTGCGCAAAAGTTATAGCGCCTACAAACTATGGACATTGGTTTATGGCGTTTTTATTTATTTATTTTTTTTACTGGTAATGTCGGTGATCTGCGATTTTTATCGGGACTGCGATATTGCGGCGAACATGTCTGCCGTTTTTGACACTTTTTTGGGACCAATGACATTTATACAGTGATCACATCTAAAAATAGACACTGATTACTGTATAAATGTCATTGGCAGGGAAGGGGTTAACACTAAGGGGGCAGTGAAGGGGTTAAATGTGTTCCCTGTATGTGTTCTAACTGTGGGGGGGGCGGGGCTAACAGGGACATAACAGATCTAACTGATCCCGATCACAGGGATCAGTCGATCTGTCATGCCCCCTTCTCAGAGCGAGGAACTGCAGTGTTTACATCGGCGGTTCCCTGTTCTGGCTCTCTATGAAGGGATCGGGGGTCTCTGGCGGATATCGAGTCCACCCGACCCGTGGGCAAGCTAGCGCGAGCATACCCAGCACGAGCAAAAGAGGAGGACATCTATTGACGGCCTCCCAGCAAAGCAGATCTGCGCTGTAGCCGTCAAACGGCTATAGCGCGGATCTGAAGCTATAAAACATTCCACTGAAACATTCCGACTAAAACTCACTAATAGGGATGGGCCGAACGACCCTCTGTTCGGTTTGTGCCAGAACTTTCAAGCATCAGCAAAGTTCGGAACCGAATAATGAACCCCATTGAGGTCTATGGGACCCAAACAGGAAATATCAAAAGTGCCCATTTTGAAGGCTTATTTGCAAGTAATTGGGCATACAATGGTTATGGGGGTCCGGATACTGACCTGGGGGACGTATCAATGAAAAAAAGTTTGTAAAAAAACGTCATTTTTAAATGAGCAGTGATTTATTGATGCTTAAAATTAAAGCATAAAAATTAAAAATTCCTTTCAATATAGTGCCTGGGGGTTCCCCTTAGTCTAACTGTCAAATGGCACGTCTGTACCATGTCTAGAATCTGCTGCAGCAATAATTGCATTTATAAAGCCAAAAAAATGACATTTTCCCTGCAAGCAACAGCTAGGAGAGCCAGTCTGTATGATGAGGCCACAATGTAGTGCACTGGGAACAAGATTAGAGATTTTTTGGATAAATTCTGGTGCCTCTTCCACAGAATTTGGATAGAAGTAACGGGTGTGCAAAAATCAGGCTTTGGGTGTCAGTGGCACCTTTGCACCATAACTCTATAAGAGTCTTGATGAAAGCAAGAATTGGCCTTGCTGTCAAAAATTGCAATGATATGCACCTGTCCAACAGGTGTGGAAAAATTGGTCCTTGGGTGTCGGTGGTGCCTTCACACCATAACACTATACAGGTACTCTTGAGGAAAGCAAGAATTGGCCTTGATGTAAAAAATTGATATGCACCTGTCAAATAGGTGTGGAAAAATTGGTCTTTGGGTGTTAATTGTGCCCATGAAACTTACACCAAAAACATTCTTCCAGAGGAAATGATTGAACTTTCACAACGCTAGCCTGCCTATAAGTCCTGCAGAGATACCACATCCCAAAAACACTTAATCGGTGACATCGGCATCAGGGGCTTCATAGCTGATGGTAATACAGGACTTTTTTTTTACATTTTGATAAAATTCAGATGGGCCACGGAGTCTGTGGGCAGACACGTTCTATGATCAGTAACAAAACCTCCAGCAGCACTGAATGCCAATTCGGAAAGCATGCTGGATGCAGGGCAAGTTTTGGCCAGTGGTCTATTCTCATGACCAAGTAAGCCAGTGGATTGTCAACTGGAAAGCTCGCCATCTCTGTTTTTGCCCCTAGATAATCATTCACCATGTGATGCAGACGCTGCCGATGGGATGTGAAAGCTGACTGCCCTGGGCGGCAAGGACTAAAAAAATTCAGAAATGTATCACTTAGGCAGCTGTCTTCTCCTATGCTCCTCTCTTTAACAACAGAAGCCTAAAAACAACATTTTCCACGACACTGTAACCTACCAGAGTCAGGAAAAACATTAGACTCCTCTTTAAGGTGTCCAAGAGATTTCATCTTCTGCTCTCTTTGGGGACGGGATGTGTTCTAAGACTTTCCCCTTATAACGGTGGTCAAGGTGGGTTGCCAACCAAAAGTGATCCTTCTCCTTTATGCCATGTATTCTTGGGTCCTTTCGCAGGCTTTGAAGCACGAGGGAGCCCATGCACCGCAAATTTGCGGAGGCATGAGAAGCAGACTCCCCGGGTTCACTTAGGATTACAGTATCTGGAACTGCCTACTCCCATCTACGTACTACTCCCAAGGGTTCTAGGGATGGAAAGCTATTGGTTACTGTTTGATGTAGATCTTCCTCTGCTTCAATGCCTCTGAAACTGACAGAATCCTCCTCCTCCTCTTCTCTCTCTCCTCTTGTGTGTTCTGTGGCATAGGAACAATGGTGTCTGCATAAAGTGGACCTTGAGAGGAAAGGGAGTCCTCCTCTTCCTCCCGCTGCTCTGCCTTGAGTGCCCTGTCCATAATGCCACACAGTCTCCTCCAGCAGGAACACAACAGGGATTGTGTCACTAATGCATGGATTGTGATGGCTCACCACCCTTGTGACCTCCGCAGCACAGTGCAGGCATCCTTTAAGAGCAGCCACTGGCATGGGGAAAAAAGCTGAGCCGGCTTGAGAATGTCATTGTGCCATACTCATACAGCTACTCGTTGATGGCCCTCTGCATGTACAGCCGCTGCAGCATTGCCAAAGTCGAGTTCCGCCTGGCGGGCATGTCACAAATCAGGAGGTTTATGGGCAGGTGGAATTCCCACTGAATTTCAGCCACCCGAGCACTGGCTGTGTATGACCGCCTGAAATGGCTACAGACTCTTCTGGCCCGCTTTAGCAGATTTTGCAACCCTGGGTACCTATTTAGGGAATGCTGCATCACCAAATTGAAGACATGTGCCAGGCATGGCACATGTGTCAACTTTCCCTGTCTAAAGGCGGACAGGAGGTTTGTGCCATTATCGCACACTACCATTTCTGGCTGCAGCTGGCGTGAACCGCCTATGGGAGAAGGAGGAAGGAGCAGCTAACAAATCTAGCATCATCACCAGCTGTATGGAGACATGGGGGCACAATAAGCTGCAGCACTGAGCCCTATCCTGCATCTTTCCATATTGCAAGCAGCATTACCCAGTGTGCTGTGAACGAAATATATCATCCCTGCCCATGCTTGCTGGACCACATGTCAGCAGTAACGTGGACTTTCTGGCTCACTGCCTTGCCCAACGATGCCACAACAATGCCTTCCACCTGATGGTAGAGAGATGTAATGGCCTTACGTGAAAAGTAGTGACTGGGAACCTGCCATTGTGGTACAGCACATTCTGCAAATTCACGGAAGGGGGCAGAATCCACCAGGCGGAAAGACAGATGTTGACAAGTTTGCATTTAGACGCTGGGCATGTGGGTGGCAGGGACTGTATTTCTTTTTTCCTCTGCAGCAGATGGGGCACAGAAATTTGCCGGCTATAGTCTACAGCTGGTGGTGTGTTGCTGGCAGATGTGCTGTTAGGACCTGGGACAACCTGCACTATATCATCATCCCTGTCAGTGGAGGCTGCTGAGAGGTAATGACTCGGTATAGCAGGGCAGACTGAAGTGGGTAAGTAGGAGGAAGAGGGACAGATCTGTGTCTATTTTTGTGTGGCTTTCAGGTGCTCTTACCAACGAGCTGAGTGTTGGGAGGTTAAATGCCTTGTCAAGCATATGGTACCCAGATGGCTGGTGTTTTTGCCATGTTTGATGTGCTTGAGACAAAGTTTGCAAATAGCAACAGTGCAATCGGCTGTACTAAAAAAGGCCCAGACAGCTGAGCTGTGGAAAGTGGGCCGGGAGATAACAGCTCCACAATGTGATGGAATAGGGTGGCTGCTCTCTACTCTTCCATGATGGCTGCCCCATTGGGGTTGTGTCTCACCCTCACTTTCCTCCTCTGCTCTATCTGGCACCTAAGTCGTGTCAGTGACCTCATCATCATCTCCTCCATCCTCATTACCACTGGAGAAAACTTGGCAATACACTGCGGCTAGGAGAACATGAATTCCAATTTGTGCACCAGTGTTCTCCCCTCTCTGTAGGTTCATGTTCCTGCCTTCCTCAACCTCAGAACCCACATTTGAATCGAATAATGGCTGTGCATCGTCAAGGAGTAAGTGGCTGACACTGCGTTCAAACAACTCAGCTGACTCCTCCATGGCTGATGCTGGGACTATGGCAGGAATAGATGTGGACAAGGAGGCAGGTTTAGCCAATTTGGCAGCTGCAGGGGACTATGCATTAGTCTCTGCTTGTGTGACAGAGGATGAGGATGGTTTAGTAAGCCGGTCCACCACCTCCTCTGCATGCTGTGGCTGGAAAGCACAGGCAGCATGACTAAACAGAGGAAATGATGCTCTGCATGAGGACTGACCACGTCCACCTTTGCCTGTGGACACATACGCTGCTGGTCCCCTTACAGTGCCATGGGAACATCTGCCTCTCCTTGTTGTCCTCCCAGACATTATTGTGAGGGAGGGGGTGGTGCTTATTAAGAAAATGTAATAAAGATGTGGAAATGTTTACATGGATGCATTTTAATCAATGGAAAATGGGGTTTGGTGCACTTTGAGTACTCACTACACAGACATACTCTACGGATACACTATAATATACTGCAATATACTGCGTCAAATGCGCAGTAACGCACAGATATCTACTACATTAAATGTGTACTAATGCAATGAAATATACTACATCAAATGTGTACTAACGCAATGAAATATACAGCAATAAACTTGCAGTAACGCACAGAACTATATGGCATTAAACTTGCAGTAATGCAATGAAATATATACGAAGCTAAATGGTCACTACACTGACACTATCTGAACTATCCCTAGATACACACTAATGTAAAGATGAATGGTGGTTAGAGTTGAACGAACCCGAACTGTAAAGTTCGGGTTCGTACCGAACTTTGGGGTGTCCGGGACCCGGACCCGAACCCGGACTTTTCAAAAAAAGTTCGGGTTCAGGGTTCTGGTATTTTATTCCACGTGTTGAATAGCTGCCAAGGGCAGCCAATCAACAAGTGTTTCACTGGTTTGCCCTTAGAAGCCATCACAGCCATGCCTACTAATGGCATGGCTTTGATTGGCCAGTGCATCATGTGACTCAGCCTCCATATGGGGCTGGAGTCACCATGCTGCATGTCATATGCTCTCAGGATAGTTTAGGGAGAGGATGCTGCTGGCTCTGTGAGGGACAGATTGCAGATATTATATAACATCTCATCCTGCATTCCTGAACGATCTGATTGTGGACTAGGTAGAGATTACTAGTACTGCTGCTTTGAGGGACAGATTGCAGACCTCATCCTGCTGCACAGAACGATCTGACTGGACTAGGTAGAGTCTACTGCTTAGAGGGACAGATTATTGTTCTAAAATCATCTCCAAGTTCTATAGGGAAAGGTTCCAGCTGTTACTTTAAGGGACAGATTATTGTTCTAAAATCATCTCCAAGTTCTATAGGGAAAGGTTCCAGCTGTTGCTTTAAGGGACAGATTATTGTTCTAAAATCATCTCCAAGTTCTATAGGGAAAGGTTCCAGCTGTTGCTTTAATGTCAGATTATTGTTCTAAAATCATCTCCAAGTTCTATAGGGAAAGGTTCAAGCTGTTGCTTAGAGGGACAGATTATGGTTCTAAAATCATCTCCAAGTTCTATAGGGAAAGGTTCCAGCTGTTGCTTTAAGGGACAGATTATTGTTTCTTGCACAAAATTAAAAAGTGCATCTACATTGCTGGTTTAACCGCTTGCCGACCGCTGGTCGGCAATTGACGGCGACAGAATGGCTCTGTAACGCAAATCGCCGTCATACGACGGCGGGCGCGATACAGAGCCATTGTGAGCTCACTG
>BLSH010363355.1:179566-196943 GCA_018402905.1 Glandirana rugosa | reverse complement strand
GGTGGTCTACGTCGAACAGTGAACGGACGGTGGTCTACGTCGAACAGTGAACGGACGGTGGTCTACGTCGACCAGTGAACGGTGTAATGAACGGTGGTCTACGTCTAACAGTGAACGGTGTAACGGACGGTGGTCTACGTCGAACAGTGAACGGTGTAGTAGACGGTGCTGGTGGCAAGTAATGTGGCAAGTGACCAGCTGCATCTGGTGGCAGGCAAGTGACAAGCTGCATCTGGTGGCAGGCAAGTGACAAGCTGCATCTGGTGGCAGGCAAGTGACAAGCTGCATCTGGTGGCAGGTGACATGGCAAGTGACAAGCTGCATCTGGTGGCAGATGATGTGGCAAGTGACAAGCTGCATCTGGTGGCAGGCAATGTGGCAAGTGACAATCTGCATCTGGTGGCAAGTAATGTGGCAAGTGACCAGCTGCATCTGGTGGCAGGCAAGTGACAAGCTGCATCTGGTGGCAGGCAAGTGACAAGCTGCATCTGGTGGCAGGCAAGTGACCAGCTGCATCTGGTGGCAGGCAAGTGACAAGCTGCATCTGGTGGCAGGTGACGGTGGCAAGTGACACATTCAGGGTTCCCACTGATTCTACATTATGGTGAGTTGAACTATTTCATTTTATATTACAATGTAATAACAGAAATAATGCGCTTCAATCATCCTGACACCATAACAACCATGCTGCGATGATGATTGAAGCGACAACACCAGATATTGCCCCTACAAATTGCCCGCGAAAAACCCTAAATTCTGGCAGTGCCCCTCCCGAGACTAGGCTCTGGATCCGCCCCTGCACCCATCATTAATAAAGCCCTGTAATGCATGAAAAACATTAAAGTACGGCTTCCAGCAGGAATTTTCAGTGTGTGCTGTCAATGGATTAAACAGTAGTGGAGCAGAGGCTTTGGGTTTGCGGCCTTTCTTATTGGAGTTCACTGTGCTATGCAATACATACACCAAGCTAAACAGATTGCAGCGATCCACTGTATGCAATATACAACACAGCATACATATAGCAGTTTAGGCTATGGAAGTAAGTCATAATGTACATGGTATAGTATGTAGCACATAAACTGCATACATTGTACAGCTCTCTGCAGTATTCAACATGCAGCACACTGTTCAGAATTCCAGATTATGTTATCATGCAGCACAGTGTACAGAATGCAGCAGTCAGATGTATGTAACATACAGCACATTTTATAAGGTGCAGCAGTCAGAAACAATGAAACAAGAAGACTCGTTTGTTTTTACCTCTTTTAGAAACTTCTCAATGTTAAACCAATGGGCAGCAATACTCGCTGTTAGTAGATCAACAGAGGCGTCACCAACCGTCACCTCTTCTGCTGGACAGACACTGCAGAAAAAATAGGTTAGACTTTAAGTAGTGACACCATCTGGTTGGATTGAAAGCCCAACTTCTGACTTTTCTGCCTCATCCCTGCCCAGGCTAGATGACTCAAAGGGTTGGTCTGTTTATAAAGAATTCACTGAAAAATCACCCAATGAATCCTTCAACTGACATGCTCCAGTCACATTCATCCTGTTTATATTCGAATGCAGCAGCCAGTAAGCCACCAACAGAGGCGGCTCTTTAATTAGGCAAATTAGGCGGTCGCCTAAGGCCTTGCGTTCACAGGGGCCTTGCAGCTGCCTGAATTGCCTGACACATTACCCCAGTGTTGATGGACAGGGAACATTAACACTGCTATGCTCAAGCAGCGTTAAAAGCCCTGTCTCATGTAAGCGGACCTTGCAGTGGCCAAACAGCTGATTTGCAGAGTGACAGTGGCAGAACTACCAGGGTCGCAAAGGTCCCACTTGCGATCGGGCTCTGGTGTTCCACTACTGTGGAGGGGGCTACAAGCAGTGTTGACAGTAAACAAGGACAGTTTCCTGCTGTCCATAAACAGCAATAAAGTATTGGTTAAAATTACTCTTGCCTCCTAGCTGCTTCTCCCCCCGCACCCCCCCTTGCACACCCTACCAGCACATCGCCCACCTCACTCAAGCCAATCCCCAAACTCTGAGGGCCCTGATTGGTTTGCGCAAAAGTTGCCACATTTACAAACCATGAGAATTAATTTCTGGCGTTTTTTACTAGTAATGGTGGGGATCTGCAATTTTTATCGGGACTGCGACATTGCGGCAGACATGTCGGACATTTTTGACACTTTTTTGGGACCAGTGACACTTAAACAGCGATCAGAAATGTAAATATCCACTGATTACTGTATAAATGTAATTGGCAGGGAAGGGGTTAACCTGCAGGGGGCAGTGAAGGGGTTAACTGTGTTCCCTGTGTGTTCTAACTGTGAGGGGGCTGGGCTGCCAGAGGCATCAGAGATCTAACTGATCATGAGTACAGGGATCAGTAGATCTCTGACATGCCACCTGTCAGAACGGGGAACCGCCGGGTTTACATTGGCGGTTCTCCATTCTGGCTCTGTCACAGGGCATCACGGGTTGCCGGCGGACATCGAGTCCGTCCGACCCGTGGCCCTGCTAATGGAGCATGGGGCGGGCGCTCGCCCCCTAGCCGTCGTGCACGCGAGCGCCGACTAAAAACAGCGATTCGTGGGACAGAGCCATGCTTTCGCCGCTTATAGTTGTACGGCGGTTGGGAACCAGTTAAAGTAAAAACATCAAAATGAGTAATAAAAAGGAAAATTTCCTTTAAATATAGTGCCTTGGGGGTCCCCTTAGTCTGCCTGTAATGTGTCATATCTGTACTGTGTATAGAGCCTGCTGCAGCAATGACAATTACATTTTCCATTCAAGCTTTCTTTATTTTATAAACAACAGCTCTGGGAGCCAGTCTGTATGATGGAGGCCACAATTTAGTGCATTCGGAACAGGATTAGAGATTTTTGGATAAATTCTGGTGTCTTTCACAGACTTTGGATAGAAGTAACAAGTGTGGAAAAATTGGTCTTTGGGTGTCGGTGGCGCCTTCATACTAAGCCTATCGTGGTACTCTTGCTGAAAGCAAGAATTGGACTTGCTGTCAAAAATTGCAATGATATGCCCCTGTCATACAGGTCTGAAAAAATTGGTGCTTGGGTGTTTATTGTGCCTATGAAACCTACACTAAAAAATGTCTTCCAGATGAAAAACACCCACAAAGCTAGGCAGCGTAGACAGTCTTTCAGAGATTCCAGATCCAGAAAACACTTAATCAGCGACATCATTATCAGGGGCTTGATAGTTGCCACTAATCTAGGAGATGCCAGCCGGTCTGGAGTCTGTGGACAGACATGCTCTCTATTTGTCACCAAATAGTCCTCCAGCAGCACTGAATGCTCATTCGGAAAGCATGCTGGATGCAGGGCAGCCAAGCAGCTCTATTGCATACTGGGCAAGTTCTGGCCAGTGGTCTAGTCTCATGTAACTCAATGGATCATCAACTGGAAAGCTCTCAATATCTGTTTTCACCCCTAGATAATCTCCCACCATATGATAAAGACGCTGCTGATAGGATAGGGAAGCTGACAGTCCTGGGCGGCAAGGACTAAATACATTTTGGAAGGCATCACTGAGGAGGCCCCCTTCTCCATTGCTCCTCTTGACCAACAGAAGCCTCAAAATTATGTTTTCCATGAGATTGTAACCTACCAGAGTCAGGAAAGGCATTATATAAACACCTCTTTAAAAGTATCCTCAAGAGATTTTATCTTCAGCTCTCATTGTGGGGACGGGTTAAGTTTCATTACTTTCCCCTTGTAAAAGTGATCAAGGAGGGTTGCCAACCAATAATGATCCTTCTCCTTAATGCCAAGTATTCTCTGGTCCTTTTGCAGGTTCTGAAGAATGAGGCAGCCCATGCACCGCAAGCCATGTACTACTCCCAAGGGTTCTGGGGATGGAAAAACATTTAAGGGTTGACGTATGTCTTGCTCTGCTTCAATGCCTCTGAAACTGCCAGAATCCCCCCCTCCTTCTCCTCTTGTGTGTTCTGGGGTGTAGGAAGAATGGTGTTTGCATAAAGCGGGTCCATAATGCCATGCAGAGTTTGCTCTAGCAGGAACACAACAGGGATTGTGTCCCTGATGCATGCATTGTCATGCCTCACCATCCTTGTGGCCTCCTCAAATGGTGACAGTACAGTGCATGCATCCTTTATCAGCAGCCATTGACATGGGGAAAAAAAAAAGAGGCCAGCCTGAGCTTGTCATGGTGCCATACTCACAGGTACTCGTTGACGGCCCTCTGCTGCATGTGCAGCTGCTGCAGCAATCCCAAAGTTGTGTTCCACCTGGTGGGCATGTCACAAATCAGGTGTTTACAGGCAGGTGGAATTCCCGCTGAATTTCAGCCAACCGGGCACTGGCTGTGTATGACCGCCTGAAATGGCTACAGATTTTTCTGGCCTGCTTCAGAAGATCTTCCAATCCTGGCTACCTGGGATATGTGCCAGGTATGGCATAGGTGTCAACTTTCCCTGTCTAAGGGCGGACAGGAGGTTTGTGCCATTATCGCACACAACCATTCCTGGCTCCAGCCGGCATGGCGTGAACCACCTCTGGGCCTGCCCCTGCAGAGCTGCCAGAATTGCTGCTCTGGTATGGCTCCTGTGCCCTAGACAGACCAGCTGAAGCACTGAATGGAACCTTTCAGCCTGACTGATTGAATAGCCCCTTGAACGCTTAGGGGGGACTTGTTGTTCATGGGATAATTCAGCAGAGGAGGGCATGGAGGAGAAGGGGGGGGGAGCTGACAAAACCTGCATCACCGCTAGCTGTATGGAGACTTGGCTACACAACAAGCTGCAGCACTGAGCCCTGTCCCGCATTGTTCCGAGTTGCAAACAGAGGTACCCAGTGTGCTGTGAATGAAATATATTGTCCCTTACCATGCTTGCTAGACCACATGTAAGTAGTAACGTCGACCTTTCCAGCAATGCCACAACATTGCCTTCCACGTGATGGTAGAGAGCTAGAATAGCTTTTCGTGAAAAGAAATAGTAACTGGGAACCTGCCATTGTGGTACAGCACATTCTGCAAATTCACGGAAGGGGGCAGATTCCACCAGACTGAAAGGCAGGAGTTGTAAGGCCAGCAGCTTTGAAAAGCTTGAATATAGTCGCTGGGCATGTGGGTGGCAGTGACTTTTTTTTCTCACTGCAGCAGATGGGGCAGAGAAATTTTGCCTGCTGTAATCTACAGCTAATCCTGTATTACTGGCAGACCTGGGACACCCTGGGCTATACCATCATGCCTGTGAGTGGAGGCTGCCAAGAGGTCATGAGGTATAGCGGGAGTAGACTGGAAAAATGAGGAGTGAGGAGGAGCAGAATAGCATCCCTTATGTGGCTTTCAGGTGCTCTTGCCAATGGCTGAGTGGTGGGAGGTTAAATGCCTTGTCAAGTATGTGGTACCCAAATGGCTGGTGTTTTTGCCACATTTGATGTGCACCACTTGATAACATGGATTGTGTCGGTAACTCTTGGGCATTCAGCCAGCTACAAGGTGACATGCCTGGCTGTCAGATGCCAGCCATGGATGGGACATAAAACGGCCAGGCATGTCACCTTGCAGCTTTCTGGATCCCCAGGAGCCATTACCGACACAATCCATGTGTGCATCTAAGTGTCATACTCTGCTGTTTGGCCTTAGATATAACCTTCTGCTGGTACTGTAGGTCTGCTTCTCTGTGTGTTTTTTGCTTTGGATGTATGTGGGCACTGCACTCTGTGATCGTGTAAGTATTGCTGATTTGCTCCCTTTTGTATTTTTGTTATGAGTACACGTGGGTGCCACTTGATATTGTCTCTATGGTTCTTCTGGAAGTGTGTCTCTATTTGCCTATGCTACTGCTTTGCACTAGTGTTGATTCCCTCTGTGCACACTTTGGCTTTTACTACAACACAATTAAGTACTCTGCTTAACATATCTGCCTGTCCCCCACCTCTGCATCTGTCTCATTAATTAGTAATTACACTCTTGATAAGCACTATCTATTGAACTGGTAGGGCAGCCACCTATTTAGTCCATTCATTCTCCCTTTTTTTAGTCTGTAGTGGATACTATTGAATAGTTCAATTCCTGGCTCCTGGTCTATACTACCATTAGTATACTCTACATGTAAGTTTCTATGTGTCTCTGCTATTGAATTTTGGAGCTCGTTTGAGCCCACGGTACTGGACTCTATGTTTAGCCCATTCAACATTTTCTTACCTCTTTTTTTGATTAGTTTTTATTTTTGAGTTTGGCCATTTATACGGTATGAGGTGACCCTGTCGGCTACACCCCCTTTTGGGACGGACAGTGAGGTGCTAGCATTGTCTCTGGGGTGAGTTACAGGGAATTTCTTGGGCAACACAGAACTGTGATTTGTGTATGATGCTTTCAATGAAATGTATCTGCTTGGTATATATTCTGTGTATCACAGTACTATTGTTCATATTCTTTTATTGTTTTGTAGTCTACAACAACTATTTCTCACTATTACCCTGAAGAAGCCTCAATTGGCAAAACATGTCGGGATATGAGATAACAAGACCTATGTAACACCCAGTAATGTCACCATAACCTCAACAATGAATATATCCTGTGCTAGGAAATTTTTTTTTAGCATGTGTTTTATTTTATTTAATTAACCATTAAAACACTGAAATGTTATCATGTTTGTCCAAACTGTTTTTGAGCACCAGTGAAATCCCTCCTTCCCACAATGTCCATGCTATAACTATATACTATGGGGATGAGGTGCATGTATTAATATTGCTATCCAGCTGCACAGGGAAGGGAAGGCAACCTTAGGCCTGAGGGGCAAGTCCAGTCAAGTGGCCCATTGAAGCACTGAATCAGCTCACCATCCATGCCCACCTGGTTTTAGAACGGATATTGATGTTATAAAGCAAGAAAAATATGATACAACGTGGTAACATAATTTAATGTTAATAGCAACAAAGGAGGTTTAACAAAAATAATGCATCAATGCAGCTCATCAGTGCCCACCAATGCAGCCTCATCAGTGCCTATCAGCTTAGTCTCATCAGTACTCATCAATGCAGCCGCACCAGTGCCCATCAATGCAGCCGCACCAGTGCCTATCAATGCAGCCACACCAGTGCCCATCAAATGCAACCTGATCAGTGCCCATCAATGCAGGCTCACCAGTGCCCATCAGCACAGCCTGATCAGTGCCAATCATTGCAGCCTGATCAGTGGCCATCAATGCAGCCCGATCATTGTCAGCAATGCAGCCTCACCAGTGCCTATCAACACAGCCTGATCAGTGCAGCCTGACCAGTGCCCATCAATGCAGCCTCACCAGTGCCCATCAATGCAGCCTCACCAGTGCCCATCCAATGCAGCCTGCAATGCAGAGAGAGGAGAGCCCCCTGAGATCCCCGCTTACCTGGCACGGCCGCTGTCATATGAAGTCCCGCCTCCTGGACTGATTCCTATGATAGACATCACCAGTTTGCTGTCTATTATAGAAGCTGGTCCAGGAGGTAGGACTTTGTAAGCGGGAGATCCCCGCTCTGTGTAATCCAGTGACACTCCCCTAGGCAGCCCAATGAGCCCAGCGGAATCCATGGTAGGGCCGGCCCTGGGTGCCCCCCCCCCTTTGCCTGCAGTTAGTTGGTGGCTGCGCCCCTGGCCCCTGCTTACTTCCTCCACAAGAAGAAAAAAGTGTGAGCGGGCAGTGGCTGTCAGCCATTTTGAATGTAAGTTAGGGTGGCCTGGGGGGCAATTGCCACCCTGCCCCTTGGCCCAGCCCTCCCCTGCAGCCGCAACCCTTTTTCCTTCAAAAGGATTTAGCTGTTGATAAAGTGTCATTCTTTGACAGCCAAAAATCTGTTGTGTGTCCTCACTGATGGTGGCAACTTGGTGCAAAAGCCCATCCTTATACGTTTTGATCTGCTTCTCTATGCTGTTTGGAGAGATCCTCTGCTTGAGCCTTCTGCGGCATTTAGAAAGAAACCGAAAGACTGGCTGCTTATATGTGGATACCGGTCGTGGTGCTTCTTCCACTTCCTGCGATAGTTCCACATTGTCTTCAAGCAATTCCTTGTGTGTGGCAATGTGGATTGTCTTACGGCATACTCCTCTGCCTTTTTAAGTAGTTCCTGAATATTCTCATCCGCCACATCAACAAGGGTTTCACAAACAGTAGGTTTGACAAAACAAGCTGCTGCTGCAAGTGGCGAGAACATTTCATCAGTTGGATCTAAGAATGAAGCAAAACGCTGGTTCACACTCCCTTACATTGTCTGTGCAATTGTGGCAAGGTCTTGGTAGCTAGTGTTCTGTTTAAAGTCCTCAAGGTGGCTGAGTAGATCAAAGAGGACAGGGACATGGACATGGTGTCACTCTGGAGCCCTTTAGTATGTTCTGCAAAAGGCAGTAGTAGGTCATGCAATCATGTGAGCTTTTGCCATTCACTAGGGAGCAAGCTGTCCCATCCCATGTTTGCGATTTAGCAGACCGACTCTCAGATTGAGGAGTCTTGCAATCTGGTGGCTGCCAGAGGAGGTCCGTGAGAAGTAAAGTCTTCATATCCAAGTAATCACAGACAGTGTCAACAGAGCATTCCAAGCCATCTGTTGCCAGAGCCACATTCACTTTATCAAATCTCAATATTTACAGAATGTTGATCAGCTCCTGGGACCAGGATGGCTGTCTGCCAGTGTGTTCTGGGAAATTCATACTAAGGGTATATGCAGATCCCAAGCTATAACGATCAGGTGTGATGCGGGATTGACGATTTCTATCTGGAAAAACATACACGTGTAATGAGCTGTGTTTTATCTGAACTTTGGTGAGTCTCTCCATATAGGGGGCAAGCCCCTCTGCTTCACTTGTGGTGTGGTGGCGAACCTTGACTTGGAAGATTCAGCATGCATTGAATCACCCCTGCTTTTGGACTTTGCATGTTTTGGACTTTATTTATTTATTCTTGGGTAGTATCTCTTTACATATTTCATTTATCTAATTACTAAATTTATTGAAGCGCTGCTATATTCAGCTGATTGATTCAATTAATTATCTGGATTTTGTTTGAAGTTTTTTATATTAAGAGCCGGTTCACACTGAGGCGACTTGTCAGGCGACTCAAGTCGCCTGACAAGTCGTCCCCATGCAGTGCAATGGAACCGTTCTAATAGGAGCGACTCAGGTCGCTCCGACTTAGAAAAAGGTTCCTGCACTATTTCGGGGCGACCTGAGCGCGACTTGCATTGACTTCTATGTAAAGAAGTCTCTTTGCAAGCCGCGCTGAGGTAGCCTCGAACGGCGCGACTTGCTTTGCCCTGCAAGTCGTGCCGCCTCAGTGTGAACCGGCTCTTATAGTGGCTGCTGACATCTCCTCACTAATTTTAACTGAGTGGTATCCAATTTAGCGCTGATTTTTCTCATGTGATTAATTTGCTTCCATCAGGAGGTTGGTTCATTTTGTGGGATTCTTCTTGTTTCTAGTGTAAATAGATACTCTCTGGGAAGCAGCCAGTCTTTTTGAAGTTTTGTTTTTCATCCTCATACTGTTTGTCAATCAGATTGCTTATTTTAGTTTTCTTTGGGCAGTCAGCTTCCCATCTACTGTCTCCATCATGCTAACAAAGTCCTCATCTTCAGTCGTTCTGAGTGGTAACCTGGTGCGCCCAATCCATCTTGCTATGGCCTCCTCCCTGGCCTGTTTCTTCGAGTCAATTTTGTATTTTGAAGCACTTAAAAAGAGCATTGCAAATAGTTTGCTGTGGTGCATTGGCTTGACTTGGCCCATCATTTGAGGTTTTCTGTGTCTGTGGGGTTGAATTAGGGGGAAAAATTCAAGTTAGTCTGATTTATTTTTCCCTCACCCCACAGTCAGCTCCAAGTTGTCTCTCTATAATATTGCAGCGCCCCCATAGTATAGGTGCTTTACTTTTGTAGATTTTTGATAGGAAAGGAAAAATCTAGTCAGACCTGACTGTAGGTGCAGGCCTGAATGCTGGAGGCTGGAGATGGAGGGAAGGGACACCCCTTAGAGATTCTCCCACCTTGAGCTTGGAAAGTTCTGGAAAGGGGGATGGAGGAGGAGGTGTCACTTCCTGATGTATGACAAGGAGCTCTGACCAATCCAGTGGCTGGATTGGCAGGGGGCAGGTCTCCTTAAATACAGCAATCTGCCTGCAGGTGTCAGGAGAGAGTATGGATGGAAGAGTGAGGTTGTAGTCAGGAGCTGCGGAGCAGGCCCCGCCCAGGAGGGGACCCCCCTTCTAGGGGGTGAACCTGGGGCTTGGGTGCAGCCAGGAGCGGGAGTCGGCTTCTGGAGTGGCACAGGAGAAGCAGGAGAGAAGCTGAGGCCTATATGGAAAGAGACTCTTTAGAGGAATCCGCCATAAAGTTGGTGAGTGGTGGCCCCTGGGAGTTGGAGGACATGGCTGGGACAGTCTGGCGGAGAGAGAGCTACCAGTGGAAACCAGGAGGAGCCAACCAAGGGGAAGGAGAGCTATTAGACCGCAGGACAGACCAGATGGGTCTGGAGGATGGGCGAGGAGTAGTAGTTCATCTAAAGGCCCGGTTAGCGCCAACGTACTTTGCTACACACGAGAGGCTGCTTGGTTTCAGTGAGAGAAACCTGCAGCTCTCACCCACAAAGGGTAGTGCAGAGGCCTTGCAAGCGGCTCTATGTGCTAGCTGTGGTGAAGAAGTGTCATGACGTCTGATGAATTTCCCTTCAGACCAGGAGAACAGGTGTAACGGTCAGCAAGTAGTGTACTAGAGAGAAGTACAGGAGAAGTGTAACGGTCAGCAAGTAGTGTGCTGGAGGAGAAGTGTATATACCGGAGGTGTATATAGTGTTGTCCTATGTTCAATCACTGGGCATCCCACAGTCAACCCTAATCCCTATCCAAGTTCAAACCCCTAAATAAAACAACAAAAACAAAGTACCGGCCTGCTCAGTGACTTTGGATGTGTGGAATACATGTGATTGAGGACGGAAGGTGGGTGGACCATAACTTTCAGCCACTCTTAAGGGAACACATGGCTACAATATACTACATGTACTACCCAGGGCCGGCCTTAGGCCTACAGGCACCCTGTGCTGTGCACAAATTGACATTTTCCAGGCCCCCAGCCCCTCCCAGTGACCACATCCTTCTACATATAATTTGGTGAGATACTTCAATTTGGGGAAAGCAGCAGCTGATAGATTATGAAATCAAATCACTCCCTTTAGTGACTAAAGTCACAACATAGACAAACAGCTATTACTTCAAAATAACAAAAGGTATGAAATCTGACTGCAAGAAAGTTTGTTAAAAAAAATTCCCTACAACGTACACAAGACTGGGTCCCAAGAAAAGTGGAGACCTCTTTGTATGAATTTCAGGATGAGTTGTCCTCAAAGGACGCTTCTAGTTTGTTGTTTTTACCAGCGAGTGTCGCTCCACATCGTTTACAAAGGGTCTTGTTGTCTCTAAGATCTAATGTAAAATACATCCATAGATGTTCTCTTTCTACCGGTGACAGTCACAGAAGCCGACATTTCCGGTATACTTAGGATGTGAACGGTGAGGAGGAAGCCTGTGATGCTGCACAATGCTGGATGGTGGTTTGAGGGATGACCTGTAATCCCCAGTGCCCTGGATGCCACTGCCAGTGGTCAGAAGAGGCCTGTAGTGCACGGTTGCACAGTGTGCTCTGGATGGACGGTGGTCTGAGGGGAGGGGAGGCCTCATGCATGCTGTAATTGTAATGTACCACAATTACTGTACAGAGTACACTCAGTTTGCTCTGCTCTGGGCGCCTGGCGGTGCAGTCATCTCGCCAGGACTCGGGAGGCCTCAGCCTGGCTGTAATGCACAGTGCTGCTCTCGCTCTCTCTCAGGTCTCTGGCACTGGCAGTCATCTCGCCAGGACTCGGGAGGCCTCAGCCTGGCTGTAATGCACAGTGCTGCTCTCGCTCTCTCTCAGGTCTCTGGCACTGGCAGTCATCTCGCCAGGACTCGGGAGGCCTCAGCCTGGCTGTAATGCACAGTGCTGCTCTCACTCTCTCTCAGATCTCTGGCACTGGCAGTCATCTCGCCAGGACTCGGGAGGCCTCAGCCTGGCTGTAATGCACAGTGCTGCTCACGCTCTCTCTCAGGTCTCTGGCACTGGCAGTCATCTCGCCAGGACTCGGGAGGCCTCAGCCTGGCTGTAATGCACAGTGCTGCTCACGCTCTCTCTCAGGTCTCTGGCACTGGCAGTCATCTCGCCAGGACTCGGGAGGCCTCAGCCTGGCTGTAATGCACAGTGCTGCTCACGCTCTCTCTCAGGTCTCTGGCACTGGCAGTCATCTCGCCAGGACTCGGGAGGCCTCAGCCTGGCTGTAATGCACAGTGCTGCTCTCGCTCTCTCTCAGGTCTCTGGCACTGGTAGTCATCTCCTCAGTGTGCTTACTTGCAGGGAGCAGATTGCGGAAGTAGACGGAGCTCCGTGAATAAACGGAAGTTAGTTCACAAGGGAAAGTCCCTGCTTCACATTTTCGTTTGTTAACCACATGGATCTGATTTTCGTCATAGTTTGTCAGTGGACGAAAATGTGCTGTACTTTGTTTTGTTTTCATCACTGTAAAAATTCCGCTGACGAAATCTTTGACAAAAAATGTTGTTGTTGACAAAATTAACACTGCTGCACATTAGCCTCTACTTGGGTGACAGATGATGAGGAAGATGATGGTTTAGTAAGCCAGTCCACCATCTCCTCTGCATGCTGAGGCTGGATGGCATGGGCAACATCACTAAACAGAGGAAATGATGCTCTGCCTGAGGATGGACCACATTCACCTTTGTCTGTGGACACATACACTGCTGGCCCCCTCACAGTGCCATGGGAACAGTTGCTTGTCCTTGTTGGCATCCCAGACTGACATGGGGGGTGAGCTTATTAACAAAATGTAATAAAGATATGGAAATGTGGATGCACTTTAATCAATGGAAAGTGGTGTTTGGTGCAATTTAACTTGAGTACTCAATACACAGACACACTCCACTGATACACTATAATATACTGCAGTAAAACTGCACTGACGCACTGCAATATACTGCATTAAATGTGCAGTAATGCACTGATATACAGTATCTCACAAGTGAGTACACCCCTCACATTTTTGTAAATATTTTATTATATCTTTTGATGTGACAACACTGAAGAAACAACACTTTGCTACAATGTAAAGAAGTGAGTGTACAGCTTGTATAACAGTGTAAATTTGCTGTCCCCTTAAAATAACGCAACACACAGCCATTAATGTCTAAACTGCTGGCAACAAAAGTGAGTACAGTACACCCCTAAGTGAAAATGTCCAAATTGGGCCCAATTAGCCATTTTCTTTCCCCAGTGTTATGTGACTCATTAGTGTTACAAGGTCTCAGGTGTGAATGGGGAGCAGGTGTGTTAAATTTGGTGTTATCACTCTCACTCTCTCATACTGATCACTGGAAGTTCAACATGGCACCTCATGGCAAAAAACTCTCTGAGGATCTGAAAAAAAAGAATTGTTGGTCTACATAAAGATGGCCTAAGTTATAAGAAGATTGCCAAGACCCCGAAACTGAGCTGCAGCACGGTGGCCAAGAGTCAGACCATACAGCGATTTAACAAGACAGGTTACACTCAGCACAGAGCCTCGCCATGGTTGACCAAAGAAGTTGAGTGCACATGCTCAGCGTCATATCCAGAGGTTGTCTTTGGGAAATAGATGTATGAGTGCTGCCAGCATTGCTGCAGAGGTTGAAGGGGTAGGGGGGTCAGCCTGTCAGTGCTCAGACCATACGCCGCACACTGCATCAAACTGGTCTGCATGGCTGTCATCCCAGAAGGCAGCCTCTTCAAAAAATGATGCACAAGAAAGCCCACAAACAGTTTGCTGAAGACAAGCAGACTAAGGACATTGATTACTGGAACCATGTTCTGTGGTCTGATGATACCAAGATAAACTTTTTTTTGGTTCAGATGGTGTCAAGCGTGTGTGGCGGCAACCAGGTGAGGATTACAAAGACAAGTGTGTCTTGTCTACAGTCAAGCGCGGTGGTGGGATTGTCATGGTCTAAGGCTGCATGAGTACTGCTGGCACTGGGGAGCTACAGTTCATTGAGGGAACCATGAATGCCAAAATGTACTTGAGACATATTGAAGCAGAGCTGGGCAGCTGGGCAGTATTCCAACATGATAACGACCCCAAACACACCTCCAAGATGACCACTGACTTGCTAAAGAAACTGAGGGTAAAGGTGGTGGACTGGCCAAGCATGTCCCTAGATCTAAACCCTATTGAGCATCTGTGGGGCATCCTCAAATGGAAGGTGGAGGAACGCAAGGTCTCTAACATTCACCAGCTTTGTGATATCGTCATGGAGGAGTGGAAGAAGACTCCTGTGGCAACCTGTGAAGCTCTGGTGAACTCCATGCCCAAGAGGGTTAAGGCAGTGCTGGAAAATAATGGTGGCCACACAAAATATTAACACTTTGGGCCCAATTTGGACATTTTCACTTAGGGGTGTACTCACTTTTGAGGCCAGCAGTTTAGACAGTAATGGCTGTGTGTTGAGTTATTTTGAGGATACAGCCAATTTACACTGTTATACAAGCTGTGCACTCACTACTTTACATTGTAGCAAAGTGTCATTTCTTCAGTGTTGTCACATGAAAAGATAGAATAAAATATTTACAAAAACATGAAGGGTGTACTTACTTTTTCCATGACAAATTAAACTAACACTAAAGTAAAAAGGATTGGTCACACTACATTTCCACTGAACTATCACTAGATTCACACTAAATGGATATTCTACACTGACGATAGAAGCACAATAGCACCCTAACTGTCTAATAGCATCTCTCTCTACGCCAATATCACACTGCAAATGGCTGCTATGGGGAGAATATTTTTATAGTGTGGGGAGGGACTAAGAGCAATGAGCTATGATTGGATAGAGTCATTACTTTCTCCAATCATGGCTCTGCCAGTGCTGTGCCCTGATTGGGCAAAGATCTCATTGCTTCAGCCAATCGGGGCTTCCAATGCACTGTGCAGCGCATTCTGGTCATTCGGCGGGCCCAACAAACGGTTGAACGTCCCGATATTTTGGGTGTTCCTCAAAGGGGGCGAACAGCTAATGAAATCATACTTGGCCCGCCCGAACCATTCATCCAACTCTTATCAGGAAAGGGGCTAC
This sequence comes from Glandirana rugosa, assembly GCA_018402905.1. Classification (NCBI taxonomy): domain Eukaryota; kingdom Metazoa; phylum Chordata; class Amphibia; order Anura; family Ranidae; genus Glandirana; species Glandirana rugosa. Next base: position 181,785 of record BLSH010363355.1, on the reverse strand, counting down.
TTGGTTGGGTGTGCTCCCCCCAGGCCAAATGTTCCTAGTCCTCCCCTGAACGTAACCAATGAAACACATTATAATGATCCCACCTGTATGTGACATTGGGTGACGCTGTGGCTTCCTTGGCCTCCTCTATCTGAGCCTCACTGATGTCGATTCCAAGAACTTTCTTGAAGTGCGGAGAGAGAATTCTGGTGCATTGCCCCGTTCCACAGCCAACGTCCACAGCAACTCCATATGGTTTGGGAACCTAGGAAGACAGAAAAAATCTTCAAAATACATCACAAGGACACTGGTGGTGTTTTTAGTTTAACCTCTTGCTGCCAATGCCATGCTTATGCGTGTCTGCAAAGAGGATGGGCTTTAAAGCCCTCACACTAAACATAGGAGACCATGGAAAGCCGAGACTTCTGTGCTGAGAACATGCTCACTGCATGCCCACAGCACAGTCATAGCATAGCCATCTCTCCATCTCTAGTCCCAATCGGAAGCTGGTGGATAGGCTTCCAATCATGTGTCCACTGTGAGAGCCAATCACAGTGGTCACATGATTAAGAACTCTGTCCCGCCCTCCTCGGCATAAAGACCCATTTAAAGGGATGCCAAAGCTGGGTGGAAAGGGGTTACATTTATAATGTCATAACAATGATATGATATATCAAAGCCAGTGAAAATGATACATATATATATATATATATATATATATATATATATATATATATACCACAGTGCATATATAGCAAAGTTCACAGTAGCTCAACAATAACACCTAATTACTTCAGTGTTCAAAAAAAATGTAATGATCGAATATATATAATATCCCATGTGCACAAAAATATAAAGATAATAAAATTAAACCGTCAAAAAAATAAAACAAGAGTCCAATAACAGTATTCTTTAACCACTTCAGCCCCGGAAGGATTTCGCACTTTGGGACCAGAGCACTTTTTGCGATTCGGCACTGCGTCGCTTTAACTGACAATTGCGCGGTCGTGCGATGTTGTACCCAAACGAAATTTGCATCCTTTTTCTCCCACAAATAGAGCTTTCTTTTGGTGGTATTTAAGCCCCTCTGTGCCATTTCTGATCACCGCTATAAACAAAAAAAAGAGTTTTTCTTACTTTTTTTGCTAAAATACAAATCCAAAAAAATATTAAAAAAAACATTTTTTTTTCCATCGGTTTTGGCCAATTTATATTCTTCCTCATATTTTTGGTTAAAAAAAATCGCAAATCGGTGTTTATTGATTGGTTTGCGCAAAAGTTGCCATGTTTTTTACTAGTAATGGCGGCGATCTGCAATTTTTAGCGGTACTGCGATATTACGGCGTACATGTCGGACCATTTTGACACTTTTTTTTTTTTAGTTCCCAAAAGCTTTATTGAAGGTAGAATACATGACAACTAACAATAAAGCAACGGGTAGTCAGACATTTGTAGAGCATATAATCTGAATGCAGTCTTTTAGTACACAGTAAACCCTGATATATTGTGCATTGAGTAGGGCCCTCGTATCTGACTATTCAATCCCCTTCTTTTTTTTTTTTTTTTCCTTTTTTCAATTTAGAACAACTTTTATTGTGGTATTGGGAATGGATAGAGAAACACGAGTTGTAACACAGAATAGATTAGGAATAGATTATCACATGAGGGATATGTCCAAATACAAGAGTCTTAAGCTAATAGGACTATCTGACACATCACAGTGTTCAAGAACCACTGTTAACAGGATCATCCATGAACATAGGATAGTAAACAAATGGTAATAATGGCTCATTAACCACTTAAGGACCGGAAGGATTTCCCCCTTTAGGACCAGAGCCCTTTTTGCGATTCGGCGCTGCATCGCTTTAACTGACAATTGCGCGGTCGTGTGACGTTGTACCCAAACGAAATTTGCGTCCTTTTTTTCCCACAAACAGAGCTTTCTTTTGGTGGTATTTGATTATCGCTGTGTCATTTCTGATCGCCGCTATAAACATAAGAAGAGCGACAATTTTGCAAAAAAACCCAAATTTATTACTTTTTGCTAAAATACAAATCCAAAAAAAAAATACAAAAAAACAGTTTTTTTCACCTCTTTTGGCCGATTTATATTCTTCTTCATATTTGCGATAAAAAAATTGGCGTTTATTGATTGGTTTGCGCAAAAGTGGCCGCGATGAGAATTAATTTTTAGGGTTTATATTTTTTTTTTATTTTATATTAGTAATGGCGGCGATCTG
>BLSH010363355.1:162559-174340 GCA_018402905.1 Glandirana rugosa | reverse complement strand
ATTTTTTTTATAGGGTCCACCTGTCTTTCTGAGATTATTGATTACTCTGTTCTTTTTTATTGGTTCATGGGTAGTAGAATCTGATGTTGTAGGTTATGTTCTTTCATCTCTTGTAGTAGTTTACCGTGACCGGATATAATTTTTGACTATCTCTAGACTTTGTCTATGAGGGTGTCGTTCGTTTCAAACATATATTTTCCCGGGGGTGTGAGTCTCTGTTTGATCACTTTTTGCACTAATTAGGTGGTTCTTTTTTAAAGTGTAAGAAATGTCCGTTTCCTAAAATGGGTACGTTTTCTACGAAACGGACGTGGGGTTGGTTTCCTCTGTGTTGAAGTGTAGGTGTGTCTGTCCTCACTGTATATTTTAGTTTCTAAAGCATCAAAATGTCTTGATACAGGGTGTTTGTCAGAGCCTTTTATTATGTTCTGGACATGTTCTTTTATTCTTATTCTTAATAATCTCTTCGTTCTCCCAATGTACTGTAGTCCACAGCTACATTCGAGGGCATAGACTGCCCCTTCTGTGTTGCATCCTACGAAATCTTTGATTTTATATGTCACTCCTGTCTGTGTGGATGTGAAGTTGTGTCTCCTTTGGTTGGGGTGCAGGCAAAGCATCTTTTGCATGGGTAAAATCCTTTGCCTGTAAAGAATGTGAAATTTTTTCTTGGTGGATTAATCACGTTTTTCACTAGTTTGTCTCTGAGTGTGGGGGCCCTTTTATATACAAACTTTGCTTGCTGTGGGAGTATCTGTTTCAGATCTCTATCAGTTTTTAATATAGGCCAGTGCCATTTGATGATGTTCTCTACTTTCTTGTATTGGATGTTGTAGTCTAAGATGATGGGTACTTGGTTATTTTTTCTTGTCTCATTAGTTATTAGAGTCTTTCTGTCCACCTGGGATATTTTTTTTAATTTGTTCTTCTATGTATTTGTCTTCGTATCCTTTTTTCACAAATCTCTCTCCCAAGTTTTTTTTTAGTTTTTTCAGTTTTTCACATTTTTTGTTATGATCGAAATTCATTATTTCAAATAAATTCAGAAACATTCGAATTCGGTTTGTTCCATTCGTATAGATGCGGTATCCGTTATTATCGGTAATTTGGAAAAATTTGTATTCATTACGTTCACTAACAGGCAGACAAATTTGAAAGGAAATGCCAATTCCTAACTAATTTAATAGTTTATATGTATTATTATAGTTTTTATTATTTATTATTAATAAGTAATAATAAAAAAAACTATAATGGTAAATAATTCATTACATTCACTAACAGCCAACTATGAAAGGAAATTCCAATACTGACCTATAATTTAATAGTTTATAACTATTATTATCGTTTTTATTATTACTATTATTATAAATAATAACATTAATTAAAAAAAATCTATAATAATGGTTATTGGTTAATAAAAATTATAATAGAAATTATCCGAATGTTTTTGTTCTTTAAAATTTTTCAAATTTCCGGATTTTTGTTCCTTCAAATTTTTGGATTTTCGTTCTTTCGAATTTTCGCATTTCGGATATTCGTTCTTTCCGAATCTTGTTCTTTTCAAAAATGTATTTTTCGGAAAAATCTGTGAAACTTTTTTTATTGTTTTTCGGACGTTTCCAAATTAACGAATATTCAGAATTTTGACGAAAAACGGATTCAGAACGAAAGGAATTGCACATGTGTAATTGACAGCAGCAGCTATTACAGCATCTGTATTTACACAGTAACTGTAATTTTCACAGCTAGGAATTGTGGGCAAGTGCAAGAGGGGGTAGGAGGACAGGATATACTACAAACCCCCAATACCCCAATATGTTTCAATTAAGTTTTTTTTTTTTTTTTGGTGTGTAGCACACTAAGGCATCTATTTATTAACCCATTCAGATCCGCGCTATAGCCAAAGTACGGCTCCAGCGCGGATCTGAATTGCCGGGTGGACGTCCATGGACGTCCTGGCCATGTCTCGATGTCCGCCCGAGACCCGCGATCCCCTGTCAGACCTGCAGAATGGGGAACTGCCGATGTAAACACGGCGGTTCTCCGTTCTGTTGAAGGGGACATGACAGATCTACTGATCCCTGTCACTGGGATCACTGAGATCTGTTATGTCCTGACCAGCCCCGCCCCCCCCACAGTTAGAACACACCCAGGGAACACAGTTAACCCCTTCACTGCCCCCTGCAGGTTAACCCCTTCACTGCCAATGACATTTATACAGTAAGCAGTGGACATTTAAATTTCTGATCGGTGAATAAATGTCATTGGTCCCAAAAAAGTGTCAAAAATGTCTGACAAGTCTGCCCCAATATCACAGTCCCCATAAAAATCGCAGATCGCCGCCATTACTAGTAAAAAAAAAAAACAAATAATAAAAAACGCCATAAATCAATTCCCATAGTTTGTAGATGCAATAACTTTTGCGCAAACAAATCAATACCAAAAATATGTAGAAGAATATGTCGGCCAAAACTGTTGAATAATTTTTATTATTATTTTTTTTTTTGGATATTTATTATAGCAAAAAGGAAAAAAATATTGTTTTTTTTTCAAAATCATCGCTCTTTGTTTGTTTATAGCGGTGATCAGAAATGACACAGAGGTGATCAAATACCACCAAAAGAAAGCTCTATTTGTGGGGAAAAAATTATATAAATTTAGTTTGGGTACAACGTCGCACGACCGCGCAATTCTCATTCAAAATGTGACATTGCTGAAAGCCAAAAATTGGTCTGGGCAGGAGGGGGGGTTTAAGTGCCCAGTAAGGAAGTGGTTAAACAATCATTGGCTCAATGCCAAACACATTATTGCAATTTTGCTGTAATTTCTCCATATACAGTAATCCCTGTGATAGTTAATACCATCAGGTGGCCAAAATGTGATATACTGTATTTTCTCATTGAGGTATTTTAGAAAGCTATAGTACATGTTAGCCACTAGATGGAGCTGACGACAATTATGATTATTATTATATTAATGTATATATGCATATATGTACACATATAGCGCTGACATATTGGCCAGGCCAGAATTCAGTGGATAATAGCAATCTGTCAGAATTTGGACAGAAGGTGACTCTCTGCTATGTTAATTAGTTTAGCTGTAAATGGCTAGAGGTTATTGTCACTCAGAAGGCAGATCAAAGGGACAGATAATGACTAAAAAATACATTTTTGGAAGACTTGGACCCTCTGTCATGTTCTTAATTTTTACTCCCTTCCTGGTGGCACCAATATTTGAAGTTGGGGGGAATCTCGGTATTGGTTCACAGCATGGACCCTGCCCTGCTCTGTCTAATAGAAAAAAGTGTTGGCTGGACATCCCTAATCTAAGCAAAGTAATTCTGTTTTAAGTCTTACAAGGGCCATATTGATTTTAGCTGGGTGTATACCAGATGGAAGTCATCACTCACCCTCTCATCCACGTAACTGAAGATAAGGTCTATAATTTCTTGCGATGGCCCAAGCCTGAATTTCTGATAATAAGACGCTTGCTCCTTTCCTTCAAACAGCCGCGTCACCATTTTGGACTCAGGATTATCACCTAATAATGATAAAACAAAAGATAAATATAGATTTTCTATAATTAAATAAATAAATACATACATTTACACACGGTATAAAAAGGGTCCTTCTGGGGGGTGGGTATGGCTGATTGGCGCTAGATATTGCAGGCTGTAGTGGGCAGAGATCACAAATGTAAAAAATTCATGCTATGTTTTGTGTTGATGTGGAAAGTTTTCTCAGGGTGTGCTGGATTGCTTCATACAAAGGTTGTGTATGAGAGGCACTTTGAAACGTTGTTGGACAGGTCAGAGGTATTGAAAAGATGTGTTGACAAATGTGCGTTGCAAGAACAATCGCTGTTGCAGTGTTGGACAACAGGGGGCGATGTGAAACTGTGGGAAGGTCCCATAGAGAGTAACTGCTTGACTGTGTGTGGTCCCTCCTCAGACACTGTCTTAGCAGGTGGTGGGACAAGAGTTCCTTGTGCTTTTGAATTGGGTAATGTTGAAAAGTTGGTTGCCAAGGGTAACCACACAGGTATCAGAAAACCTGAAACACAGAAAGTGCTGGGTAAGCCTGAGTCAGCTAGTCAGAGAAGTCAGTCGCTGGCAGATGTCGTAGAAGTAGGCCCCCTACAGTCCTGGGAGAGTAGGTCTAGGGGAGGTGAAAAGAAAGATCGAGAGATCAGTGGGACCCCAAAGGTCAGGAAAAAGTGCTAATGGAAGCACACCCAGAAAAAGGTGTGGGTGGAGTGCCCCTTTAGGAAGCGCAGAAAGGTTTGGACCCCTGGGGGTGGTAGTTGGCACGAAGGTGCCAGTGTGAAGGGTAGTATATTTCTCCATCCCTGCGAAACGGGTGGGGGGAATATGTGGAGAGACGTCCCCATGTCACGGTGTATATGAGCAGTGTATGCCTGATTTTGGCAGGCATGCTGATTGCACGCCTGTGGGCTGGGTTTATATTCTTCCCAGGATTAGAGCTCAGGGCTCACACTTGGAGACTCGCCGGCAGACAGGAAGTCTGGCCTAGGAGGTTGAGAGGGTCCCAGGAGCAGACGGCTCCAGGAGAAAGAAACAGGAGGTCTCGGAGTCTATGGTCGCAGGTGGCAGCCTGTGCATGCACGTCTGTAGGAGGCAGATGTGGCCCACGATCGAACAGCACGAAGCTGACAGTGAGTAAGGAGGCTGAAGTGTGTGTTTATACAGTAATGGTGGAACCCCCTGCGAGGGAAGATTACTGTTTGTTTGAACTTTTTTGTTTCCTTTAAATAAAAATGGGCTGCCATGCCCTTAAAAGCGCAGCCTGGAGAGGCACGTTCTTGGAAACCGCATGCACCACTTGAGTCCGATATCTTACAAGGTTTTTTCACAGATTTTGATTGAACATCTGCCAAAAATTGTGTACATTGCTCTTAAATAAGACTTTCCTGATTATAGCAAAGACAAATAATTTGTTTGGCGGACAATCTCATGAAACTCACAGATTGGGTCCCGCCCATGAACTGCGATTGGCCGATTCCCAGAGAAAAACTCCTTCCCCAACCAGAGTCCTTACTCTTACCGCAAAGACTTTTAACGATTGGCTTTTACAAATATCAGATTGAAAGAAACGTTCATATTTTAATATTTTCTGGGTAGCCTCAAGTAAATTAAAACAATCTGCTACCTTTGATTTAACCACTTGCTTCCCGGGCCAATTCTGACACTTCGCTCCTACATATAAAAATCATCATTTTTTTTGCTACAAAATTACTCAGAACCCCCAAACATTATATATGTTTTTTTTTAGCAAAGACCCTAGGGAATAAAATGGCGATCATTGCAACATTTTAACATGCACGGTATTTGCGCAGTAATTTTTTCATGTATTAAAAAATAAGAAAACAGTAAATTTAGCCCAATTTTTTTTTGCATAATGTGAAAGATGATGTTATGCAGAGCAAATAGATACCTGACATGTCACACTTTGAAATTGCACACACTCGTGGAATGCCGCCAAACTTCAGTACTTCAAAATCCCCATAGGCGACGCTTTAAAAACTTTTACAGGTTACCTGTTTAGAATTGAAAAATAGAAGCCACAGGGAAGTAGGGGTCCGCAAGATCTACTACAAGAGCCACTGGGACATATTAATCCATGCAATGTACTAAGAACCAAAATCGGATAAAAAGATACATTTATTCATGAAAATTACACATAAATCAAAAAAATGTAAATACACATAAGGACAGACACCACCATCCCATTACCAACATGACAACGTTGTCAATTAAAACTGACGAAGCTGGGGTTTCCCAGTGAAACGCGTCCACGCTAGGGACTGTCTTGACGTGTGTCCCCCCCCCCCCCCCCGGTCTCTTATCTCCCTCGGATACCCAACAGTGACTTTATTTGTACTACGTGAAGCCTCATTGGCCTATGCTGCTGCAGGAAGGGAGGATGGCTGCACAGTGCGTTTGAGTCCTCAGCCTGGGAGGACCGAACGCTGTGCTATCCCTCGTGGCATGCGTGAACAGTAGTACTGACACTGAGTATGAGCGTCCGTGACCACCCGGCTAGACGTGGAGGTCAAACATCCCTGACCATTCGGTCGGACGTGGAGGTCGAGCGTCCGTGGCCATTCAGTCGGATGTACGAGACAGTTGCATACATAGCTCACAGTGGGGACATCAGGAGGACTACATCCCTCATTCAGAGTGGGAGAAGACATCCATTATGTAACTATACTTTTTGCCTGTAACCATTATACTTACTAACTATGAACTGAAGTGAAATCTACGCACTCAAATGATATCTAAGCATTTGCTGTATGAACAGCATGATGACATCATCAGGGTATACTGCGTATTATGCAATCACTAGATGGTGTGAAATCTTAATTGCCATATATTGGCCAGGACTTGGAGAAACACATACCTCCAGTATCCTGGTTATTCACTACACTTCTCCCATAGGAGAACCTACTTTTTCATCTTGGCTGTTTGGTCCCCACTGCCACATAATATGGCCACAATCTTGACTTTAGGAGGCGATTTGGACCTTGGATCCACTGGGTGACACTCACACCTGTAGTGTCACTCCCACATGCCCTGCGGGACTGTTGAGATGGACTAGGGGCATCCCCTCACTTTACCCAGGCTTATCATTATGTATGGCATGAGTGTTAGTATGCATGACCCATGTATAGACAGTGGTTTTAATTGACAACGTTGTCATGTTGGTGATGGGATGGTGGTGTCTGTCCTGATGTGTATTTACATTTTTTTGATTTATGTGTAAGTTTCATTAATAAATGTATCTTTTTATCCGATTTTGGTTCTTTGTACATTGTATGGGTTAATATGTCCCAGTGGCTCTTGTAGTGGCTCTTGCGGACCCCTACTTCTCTGTGGCATCTATTTTTCTACTTGAATATGTTTGTTTGCCACTGAGCCCCACTTGATATTGGTGTTTAGTGAGTGGACTAGCCCATAATAGGTCCCTTTTGGGCCGTTATTATACATCTTGAGTCTTCAGATTCAATTAATAGTTTTGCTCTACCTGTTTAGAGTTACAGAGGAGGTCTAGTGCTAGAATTATTGCTCTCGCTCTAACGTTAGCAGTGATACCTCACATGTTTGGTTTGAATGCCGTTTACATATGTAGGCACGACTTATGTATGCATTCACTTATGTGCGTGAGCTCGCGGTGACGGGGTCGCTTTAAATTTTATTTATTTTTTTATTATTGTTTATTTTAACTTTATTAATTTTTACACTGTCTCTTTTAAAAAAAATTATCACTTTTATTCCTATGACAAGAAATGTAAACATCCCTTGTAATAGGAATAGTGCGTGACAGGCCCTCTTTATGGAGAGATATGGGGTCAATAAGACCCCACATCTCTCCTCTAGACTGGAAAGACTGAGATCAGAAAAAAAAGAATGATCTTGGCTTTTCCAGCCAAGTCCCCGGGCACTGTTTATATCCAGCCGGCTGGACGTGACTTCCACGGCGCCTAGCTCTATGATCAACTTCCGCTGGTGACGGATCGGTTATCCGGGCCGCTGATAGCACGGGCGAAGCACCGGATGACGGCCTGTAAGAATGATCAAGCGGCTGAAGTGCTGCTATGATCATTTAGACGGTGAAGGGAATTGCTGGCTGAAATAAACATATCTGAATGGTGCCTGTAGCTGCTGGCACCATTCAGATATCTCCACTCAAAGTCTGGGTTGTTGGTTCAGGTCCCCAACATGCTGATGCTTGCATTGAAGTTTATATGTTCTGACTGTGTGGGTTTCTTGCAATGATCCAAATACATGCTGGCATTTTCTTTGGCTCCTACCAAAATTGTCTCTAATATAAGAAAGTTCATTTTGGACTTTAGGCTCGGTTTCCACTATTGCGACCCCAAAGTTGCGCCATTTAGAGTGAGACTTTGATGCAACTTTGAATGCAGCTTTGATCCAACTTTACACTCTCTGAATCAAAGTTGCATCAAAAGTCGGAACAAAGTGGTGTAAAAACCTTGAGCCACACCAATTAGAACGGGGACCATTGAAATATAGGGATTTTGACCTGTCATGCAACTTCACATGTGTCAAGTCATACAACATCTCACAGTAGTGGAAAAAGAGCCTAAGATTGGAAGCTCCTTGCAGCCAGGGACTGATGTTATGATTGTTAGCACTAATCCTGCCCAGGGACTTGGACATTTCACATGTAGGTTTTAAACTTCACAGGCACATATGCTTAGAAAACTGTTGTTTGTTTATGTGCTGCATGCACATATGGACACACAATGGACTTAGATCTTTGGCCTGGAGTAAAGGTTTGATGCTCATAGTCAAAGGCTAACACAGTTGCAAATAGCATTATGTGGTCCTGTTTATCAGGCGCAAACAATTTAGACATAAATGAAGAAGACAGATTGAATGACACTGGTGTACTTCCATTGGGTGTGTGTCGGTGTGTGCTAACAATACAACCTATCTTATATAAAAGACTGCAGTAGGGGGGTTGGTTTTTTGGGGGGGAGAAGGACTGATATTGTGCATAATGACAAACGCCCCACTAAGGCTGTTTGCTGACATTCTTGTGCATTTTGTCCATCAAAAGTAGGTTTACGTGGCCAATGTTTGTGTGCTGTTCCTGTCTGACCATGTATTCATGGGTTGGGAGTATCTGCTGACCTTCTACTCTTTGATCTCATTGCTTAATCATGTACACAGAAATGCAGCTTCCAGCAGAACATAGTCACCAATGTATGCGTATATGTATAAATGTGAGTTAGGGACCTTAGAATGTAAGCTCCTTGAGGGCAGGGACTGATGTGAATGTACAATATATATGTAAATCGCTGCGTAAATTGACAGCGCTATATAAGTACCTGAAATAAATAAATAAATGTGTGTGGAATGTGGGGTGGTGGTGGGCGTTATAGTTTAAATATGTGCCCTTTTTATATTTTATAATTTTTAAGAATGACTGTTTTTAGTATTTCTTTAATCTTGCAGCTAAATATTTGTTGGGGGTTGGTGTGTGTTGAGAGTAGTTGTACAGTCGACCCCTGAAATTTGAGCACCCGCGAATATTGAAAAACTGCAAATTTTGGATGTGGCCAAAATAAAGCCTATTTTTCAATTTCTGCTGGTGCTTGAATTCATTGCCAGAAGCCTTAGAAGGTACAGGGTGTTTGGGGAGCATCTTTAAAAGAACAAAACAAAGAACACAAGACCACTCAACTCTATACTCATGATAGCTACATGCTGTAAACCGTTATGATCTGGGAATGCAGGGCTGCATCTGCCGGGGAGTAAAAATCAGAGAACGGCTGAGGCCTCAAACTCTGAATGGCGACTTTGCGGGGGTCAACTGTACTATGAAATGTTGCCTGGTATACACTGTGAAAGTAAACCTGTGTCCACTATAAGGTTTAGAGACATTTTAGATTGTAAGCTCATCTCTTCAGCAAATCTGCAAGTAAATGATAAAGGTTGTTTACGTGGAGTCTTTTTATTTTAACAGGTCTGGAGAATTGCAGGTAAGTGCCAATTCGCACTGCATTGCAAATCACATGTGATCTCTGTGCAATGCGATTTCAGCCATACAGATATTTGCATCACATTTGGACCAAGCTTGCACAGGACCCTTTTTTTGGTCCTCACCAGTATTGGATTGCATGGGTGCTCACACCCATGCGATCTGATTCATGTCCAAACTGTTACTTTGCACTGCGATATGCAAGCTGGAATGGGGGTGTCATTAACAATGTCTTGACACTCCCAGCAGTTCACATATGGCAGTGTGAACTGCAATGCGGGAACCTGCAGTGGATTTGCAGGGTTCCCGCATTGCACAAGTGTGAACCGGCATTCATAATGAATTTAGCTGGTAGATAGGCAGTGTTGTACGTCTCATACTGAACCTTTGTCTTTTGTAATTCACCTGCTGCAATCCCAGGGACACAATTTCTTGTCATAAACTCCCTTTAGTTTCCCTCAAAATATCTTGTGATCTACAGAAATAGATTCACATATATGCAAATTAAAAAAAAAATTGCAATCAAACATTTGCAAGCAAGTGTGGCTTTGTCCTCTGACCTGGAAATGTGTAATTGTGTTCATTTGAAAGTGCCTTTGCTGGTCAGGATGTCTATATAGGTGGACATGGTAAGGTCCCACTTTAGCAAAGAGGAGGTGCTTGCTACTCATTGCCACTCCGACCCTCGACGCATGTGGCAGGACATCCAGGCCATCAGTGACTACAAATCCACCCGTTCCTCTCCCGCGAATATGGATATCTGCTTCTTAAACGAGCTTAATGACTTTTATGCACGTTTTGAGAGGGACAACACATCAAACACTATCAAGCTCAAAACTTCACCTGACCATCCACCAATCACACTCTCCACCACAGACATCTGCTGCACTATGAGCCGGATCAGTGCGCACAAGGCTGCTGGACCAGACAACATCCCTGGTCGGGTACTCAAGGCATGTGCTGAGCAGCTCGCTGGGGTTTTCACAGACATTTTCAACCTGTCTCTTGCCCAAGCAGCTGTGCCAACATGTTTTAAAAGCACCTACATTGTGCCTTTGCCAAAACACTCCGCCCCAAAGTGTCTGAACGACTACCGCCCTGTAGCTCTGACACCTATTGTCATGAAGTGTTTTGAGCGGCTGGTCCTGGCACACCTGAAGAGCTCTCTGCCATCCACCCTGGACTCTCACCAGTTTGCCTACCGCAGCAATAGGAGCACAGAGGATGCAGTTTCCATGGCACTGCACTCTGTGCTAACACATCTGGATAATAAGAACACTTATGCACGCATGCTGTTTGTGGACTTTAGCTCGGCTTTCAACACGGTCATCCCATCCAAGCTAATAGTTAAACTTGTAGACCTGGGCATCAACACCTCCCTCTGCAATTGAATTATGGACTTCCTGACCAACAGACCCCAGCAAGTCCAATCCGGCTCCATTTGTTCAAACACCACCATAATCAACACTGGCGTACCACAGGGCTGTGTGCTGAGCCCCTTCCTCTACTCCTTCTTCACCTCTGACTGCAAGCCTGTGAACAGATCGAACACCATCATCAAGTTTGCAGATGACACTACGGTGATTGGTCTCATCAGTAACAATGATGAGAGGGGTTACAGGGAGGAGATTCAGCACCTGGCCACATGGTGCAATGACAACAACCTGCTCCTTAACACCTCCAAGACAAAGGAGCTCATTGTAGACTTCAGAAGAGAGTCAAGAGGCACGCATGACAGCATCCAGATCAATGGAATGGCTGTCGAGCGTGTCTCCAGTTACAAGTTCCTAGGGACCCACATCTCAGAGGACCTGTCCTGGACAAGATAACGTGGTGCTATCTTCAAGTGGTCTTATAGGCTCCTGTCGGCTAAGAAGAAGTCACAGGAGTTCTTCTTCTCCGCGACCACCCGGAAGAATTGACGCGACCTCCACAAATATCAGGTCCTGTCCAGGAGACTCTACACCCAGGGATCCTTGAACATTGACCTCTGTGCGAGCTGTCGGTAAGGTAACTAGACCTACGACAGTACGCACGGAGAACTGAGAGAAGACTTCAGATGTTACTCGAGGAAACAGAACCTCCACAATTCCTCGTCCAACAACAGTAACGTGGTACACCGGTCCACGACTTAGAGGAGGGACATTGGGGAGAGTAGTAACAATGACTACTCTGGTTAGTGGCATCACAGTAGACGTTTGAACTACTACCACAAGCTAGACAAGTGTCCGAACGTCAGTCTCCACTTCTT
>BLSH010363355.1:142651-162549 GCA_018402905.1 Glandirana rugosa | reverse complement strand
GACCCCTTTTTCGACAAGAAGTCAGATAATCAGGATCAGAACTCCGTGGACTTCGCGGAGGGCCTCCCATTCTCTCTTTTGTCAGACACCCGTCCTACTCTCTTCAGGAACATCTGTCCCCGCATTGCTATCCCCAACGTCCCCAACGTTAACGTTGGCCCGGGGTACCAGGTCCCCCGGGTACACGGAGGGAACATGTGACCTTATCCTCCCTACCGCCCCCACCGTAAATCTCCTGGGTTAGAGGAGTTAAAAGGAGATAGGTCAAATGAACAGAAGACGACAAGAGTCCCGGGGACACACGAAGGGACCAGGGGGACCCCGGACGACGTCTTGAACACTTTCCCGGGGTGACGGTACTGCAGTGGGGCCCTTTCACAAGTTCTGCAGCAGGCCCCAGGGGGACCAGGGAAGCACACAGGGGCCCTGAGAACAGCAGAAGACAAGTAAACTGGATAGAGGAAAATTGAGGAGATTGGGTCCTCTAAATGCCACCCCCGCCATCCCTCCTATTCCAGTGTACAAGGGAGGCACATGGGCCCCCTGGACCATGGGGCCCGGTTGCAATTGCAACCCCTGCAACCCCTATCGTTACGCCCCTGTCTACAAGGACTTCTCTCATCCTGCCCACAGACTGTTTTCTCTCTTACCCTCCGGGAGGCGCTTCAGGTGCCTCAAGACTAGGACTAATAGACTGAAGAACAGCTTTTTCCCCAGAGCTGTTTCTTTATTGAATTCTGCACCCCGCTGATCCCTCTGAACCCCCTCCCTCCCCGGATATCATTTACACCACTGCACATAAATTATGGGACTAATTCATCAACTGCTTATTTGCACACCTACAGTCAATAATGCACTTTATAAACATATTTATAAGTAATAACTTGCACTACCATTAATATTAACATTAATATGTAATAACTTGCACTACCATCTCTTAATTTTTGCTAATGTACATATCCATTTACCAATATTTACCAATATTATGCAAAACTGTATATCCTGCTTTTGTTACTATTGCACTTCTGGTTAGACCTAAACTGCATTTCGTTGCATTGTACTTGTACATGTGTAATGAAAATAAAGTTGAATCTAATCTAATCTAATCTAATTACACTTCCTGCATGTGTTCTGCTGATGTAAATATATATGTATGTGTGTGTATATATATATATATATATATAAGAGAGCTGCTTTTATATATAAATTTATATTTGGCTCCCTTCACCGTTGGCCGACTTTTCATGCAACTTTGGGCCTCGCATGACAAGTCCCCCCCCATGTATACCATTCACATCTGTGCAATTTTACCCACGTTCACATTGCTCCGATTTGGCCTGCGATTTGACATGTCAAATTGCAGGCCAAATCGGCAACTATTGTCGGCAATGGAACTGTATGAATTGGTGTGACGTCAACTTTGAGCCGCCGCACCAATTCCCAAAAGTAGTTCCTGCACTACTTTTGGAGACTTTTGGGGGGGGCGATTTCAATAGACATCTGTGCATGAACCTTCACAGATGTACCTGAAATTGCTCTCGAAGTTGTACTGACGTGCGGTATGAAATTGTGTGAGTTCAGCTGAAGTCGCACAATTTCTAACCCGCAGCTGTGTGGACCTGGGCTCCAAGTCGCACAAAATTCGAAGTAGTCCCTGCACTACTTTGGTCTGACTTTCATGCGACTTGAGGTCCATAAACCTCAAGAATACACAGGCATGACAAGACTTGAAGCAATAAGTCATATCAAACTCGGAACAAAGTAGTTCAGGGACTAGTTTGAAGTTGGCGTGACTTGAAGTCACACAGCCATGAATGCTACCCATTAAAAATCACGGGGTCCAACTTGACAGGTGACTTTGCAGTCCCAAGTCGCAGAATAAGTTGCACTAGTGTCAAAGGGGCGTTAGATTTCCACCAAAAAGTGGAAGCTCTGCTTATCTCTCTCATCCCACCTCTGATGCCATGTTTGGCACCTTTTTTTTAGGGGGGGGGGGTGAGTACCTGTTTTGGACATTTACCTGTCCCCACTTCCGATGGACCTCACTGCAGCAAGGTATGGCAGAAATGTGTCACCCCTCCTCCTTCCCTGCTGCCAGGCCATTCAGAAAGCACAATGCGCTTTGTGCATGCGCAGTAGGGAATCGGCAAAGGAGGCGACAGCACCTGAGAGCCAATGGAAACATGGGCTGGGGTGCCAAAATCGCTAGCTTATTATTAGGACAGTGTCATAATAATTAAAGTCCGCAGTTGCAGGATGTGTAGCTGCTGACTTGTACATTTTCTGGGTGGGGGGGGGGCTGGAGCACCACTTTAATATCTGCTTGGTTACCTAGACTGGTGAGCTGGGATTAAGCCCCAGCTATCACAAGGTATCTGGACTTATCTCAGCTAATCACAGATCAGTAGTAATCCCAGCTGACATGAATGCCAATCATGCCTGACTGTTCAAAGTTTGGCTGATACAATGATTTGTATGGTATTGGCAAGTCTAAATATTACATTTAAACAAGGCTATCTACCCCACAGAGTAATTCAATGGTATGGATGGTATCACCTTCTAAAAGCTTGCATTGTACTAAGCATTATATGCTGAAAATATGCAAAGGCATATTCGCCAATTAGCCAATTCATAACAGTTTGATTGTTTCCATACTATGAACTCTTTAAATGCTTGCAATGGTATGTACATATGCAATAATATTATGGTGTGGAATTGGAATAATCACACACTAGTTAACTTGCAGGTAGTTAGTTTGTGGAAAATTAACAGAATACAAGATTAGTTCATGTATTTTCTATGTATGGTTGTGGCCAACTCTGTAGTGTAGTGGTTTCCTCTGTTACCTTCAAAGGTTAACGCTACGGGTTCGCATTCCCACAGGTGGTATCACCACACCTTGCATTGTACTCAGCATTCTATGCTGAAAATATGTGAAGGCATATTTGCCAATTAGCTAATGCCTATCAGTTTGATTACTTCCATACTATGAACTCTTTAAATGCATGCAAGGGTATGTACATATTCAATAATATTATGGTGTGGAATTTGAGTAATCTAACACTAGTTAACGTGCAGTTAGTTTGTAGAGAATTAACAGAATACAAGATTAGTAAATGTATTTTCTAGGGACGGCTGTGGCCAACCTCCTCTGTTTCCTCTGTTACCTTCAAAGTTTGAAGCTACGGGTTTCACATCCCACAGATGGTATCACCACACCTTGCATTGTACTCAGCATTCTACACTGAAAATATGCAAAGGCATATTCACCATTTTGCTGCGGCATGTTCCATGCATTGTGCAGATGTGCCACTTTACAGGCAGACTAATTCTCCATTTTTAGTGTTTCACTTTAACCATCATTAAAATCACTGCTCCTTTAAAAACAATTGATTTAAAAACTTTTTTAGCAATTGATACATGTCCCCCAGGGCAGTACCCAGGCCCCCATATAGTTTTTATAGCAAATAATTTGCATACAAACCTTCAATGGATTTTTCAGTTTCGAGCCCAATTGACATCAGCTATTGCCCCATTTGCCGATTGGAAAGGCATATTCGTCGGCAATAGCACGATTTTCCATTTGCATGGCCACCCAGTTGAAATCTTAATTGGCTTAAATGGGTGCTATTTTTGGGCATCGCACGATCGCATATTCGTGCTATAGTAAATTAGCCCCACAGTTTCAACATACAACATAGACAGACTATGTAGGGAACCTTTAGTGAATACATTGCCCTCCACACTGTAAATAATAATATGTAAAATGGTAAAAAATGCAATCCCTATAATTTTGGGAGTAAAAAGGTTAATATATATATATATATATATATATATATATAGTTTGTATCTCACCACTGCTTCCAGGGGCAAGATCTTCAGAGTATTAAGAGTATAAATGGTTAGTTCCAGCAGCAAAGTCCAGCAATCTGGGGACTGGTCAACTGTCACCAGGCTTCTCAATCGTCCAGGGAGTATATCAGCAAGTGGGTGTGTGTGGTTCTGTGATGATCATGTGTCTGTTTTTTATAGCGTGGGGTATCATTGTTTGAAATTGTACCTTCCCCCTCATGATTGTCTGGTTCCAAAATTGGGCGGAAAATGTCAATTTCGCATCTGCCCTCTAGTGAACAATGCAGTGACATGCTTGGAATTCTTTTTTTTTTTTTTTTTTTTTTTTTTACAAATAGCTTTTATTGGAATGTAAAGACAGCATACAAGTGAATGTAAGAACAATTCGAATATTGACATAGTAAATGAAAAAGTAATATCAATGCAGGTAAAGTGGAGATATAAGGATTATGTTAAGGGGTTAACATATTATGACACATGTATAATGTACAACAGAAGGATAATATTAGCAAGACATATATATAAATGACAAGGAGGTGGTTCATAGGATCAAGAGAAAGCAAGAGTTTTTAAAAGGTACATAATGAGAGATAAAAATTGGAAGGGGGGAAGGTAAATATAATTTTATTTGATAATTTCATCCCAAAGGTCCCATTTAGAATGAAAAGTTGGGATGGAATCTTGTATAGTATGATGGATAAATTCCATGGTTTTGATTGAGGACATTCTAGATGTGCACTGGCACCAAGAGAGCACTGGGGAGCGCCAGTTCAGTGCTATCATCCACTGCACTGAACTGAGCATAGTGTGGACTAATCTAATGCCGGGAATAGATAACTCTGGGATTTTAGAGAAGAGTAAGCAAATTTGTGGTGTGAGAGTGACCTGGTTCTCTGTAAGTTTATTAATCAGAGAGGATATTTGCATCCAAATGGGGGATAATAGGTTACAACTCCAAAAAATGTGCAAAAAATCACCAACCATTGTGCAGCCCCTAAAGCAGTTAGGAGATTTTTGCAGGGGTTAGGTACCATATGGTAAAAAGTTTCCAAGGTGATTCTCTTATCGCTGTTGAAGAGGTGGCTTTACGGAGATTGTTAGTCATTAGAGACCACTCTTTAGGAGAAAATTGAGTATCTAAGTCAACCTCCCACTTGGACATTGCTGTTGATTTAGGGGAGTTGATTAAGTTTTGAAGTAAATTATATAACTCGGATATCTGGCCCCTATCCCTAGGGTTTTTTAAACATAACTTTTCAAAAACTGAGAAATTAGGGTTTAGAGAAATGGAGTAGTTAGTGGAGAAGAAGTTTTTAATCAGGGTGTAATTATTTTCTTCTGCAGAAAGGCATTTACATTTGGTTTGGAGATTATAAAATGAAATAAAGATATTATTATCGGTGAAAGAATGAAGAGAAGTGAGGCCCTCATCGAGCCAGGTCCTGAAAGAGTCTGGACTACTGAAAGCCTCTGGGAGTCTAGGGTCACCTAAGTAGGAGACCAGTGGGGGTATAGGAGAGATTAGATGAGAGGGGGCTCCAAATTTGAGCCAGAGCTGTATGGAATGGGCGACTATGGTGTTACATTTGAGGAGGTGTTTGAGTAGGATAATGGGGGACCATAATATACCCTTTAAAAAGTATGGGGAAAGGCGTTCGTTCAAATGTGATCCAAGGAATATTAGAAGGGTTAGCGTGCCATTGAGCCATTTGGGCAAATCTTGCGGCTAAGAAATAATGCCAATGTTGGGAAGGCCAAGACCGCCTTGAGATTGGGAAACATGCTTGGAATTCTGATTATCCTATAATCAAATCTGGAATTAATAACTATATTTTTAACATGTTTCATATTACGGTGATCTGGTGATTGCCCGCGGTCATAACTCTGTGATTTGCTGTTCCCATATTGTGTACTTTGCTGGTTATAAGAAATTGAGACCTTTAATAAATATACCGTGGCTGTCATAGTTTCATGGGACAAAACAAATACACACTTTTCCTTCCATAATACTTGTACCAAGTTCTTTTACAATACGTGGATGACGTCTGGCATACATTGCTTCTTGTATATAGCAGCATAGTAATTTAATACATTGTATTTTGTAGATCTGTTTTAAACTTGTAACTGGGTGTTATTTGGTGTATAATTAACTGGGTGTCTCCACCATTGTTTTGGGCAGCAGCATTAGTCAACATTAAATTTCGATTGAAGAGACAAACTGATCTTTGAAAAAATTAGGGTTTAATTAACTATCTTGGTGATTTAAGGTTCAATCTTTCTTATGGAGGTGTGATAGATTTACCTGGGCTTTCCTTGATGAAATACTAATAATAATAATTTATTGACCTCAAGCCTCAGGTCCTCCTGGCATTGTTAACTGGGGTAGAGGTAATTATGTAAACCTGACACTACATTTGCACGGATTAAGTTTAATTAAGATAATTGTCTGAAGGACCAGTTCCTCAAGTCCTTCCTTCTTGTCCTTGTCTTAAATGGTTAATGAAAAGTGCGAATTCAGTAATGGTAAATTGTTTTTATAATTTTATATAGAAATATCCTGACCGTGAGATACTATATGATAATAAAACTGCAGCGCAAAGTCCAAACAAAGTTCACAACATTAGGAGATGATCCTGTGAATTCAGCAATTGTGTACAGCCATCACCAGTGCCACCGCCACACACAGCTTCTTACCAGATCCCACCGACCCTCTGTTACGGAGGGTCAGAATGCGCCTTGGTAAAGATTTAAACCACTGGACAGGTTACAGACTGTGCAGGTATCGTAGTAGGACAGGTATCATCAGCTCACACATGAATCTCCAGCGGTGATGGGTTGTTCATGCAATAGATATAAAACTCCAATAGTGCAGATGGTATTGATAGAATTTATTTTTATAATGTGTAAAGAAACGTACTCACATTTCAAGAGATTAAAAACAGCACTGATAACACAGGTTGTTCCGGCATCCAGAATCCAAGATGGCGCCCGTAGCTCAGCCTCCCGGTCACGTGTGATGAGCGTCGCCTGGCGTCCACCCAACGCGTTTCGTCATCGATGACGTCGTCATGGGCGTCTAACGCGTTTCATCATGGATGACGTCGTCAGGGGTGTGGCCACCAGGCAGCGCCGCTCCTATATGACCGGGGATGGGCAGAAATTGAATGCGTTCCATCAGTGCCAGTTCGCCAACCAGCACTAGCGGAAGCGCTCGTTCAGATGCAAATGTAAATGCGTTCCAACAATGCCAGTCAGCCGACCAGCACTACCGGAACTACTCTTCCAAAAACAAGAATCAAGAACTCTGTAAGCGTGACATAAATTTAAAAGCACAAGAAATATATAAAAATACATATCGCTTGTTAACAAATTAATGGCAACCAAGCCGAAAGGAAAACAACATATAAACCTAATTTATACATTAAGACCGGGAAGCAGAAGACACGCGCCATCTAGTGACCACAAGCCAGAACAACTATTTAAAATATTAAAATTAAGAGCATATTAAAAAAGAAAAATTACAAATACAAATAACACATCAGCAGGCTAGGCATTATTTATAAAAGCATTAACATCCCACTCAATATTGAGACCATGAGGGGCATAAGAACCTAAAGAGTATATCCAAAAAGTCTCCATCCTGGAAATTTCTCTTCTAACATTATTAC
Source organism: Glandirana rugosa (assembly GCA_018402905.1). Lineage (NCBI taxonomy): Eukaryota > Metazoa > Chordata > Amphibia > Anura > Ranidae > Glandirana > Glandirana rugosa. The sequence goes on along the minus strand of BLSH010363355.1, from coordinate 155,029 downwards.
CTCTCCATGTTGGTACATAGTGGTCCATAGCCAAAATTTTAGTGCCCACGGGGTTCCTACTATGATGTGTATCATAGTGTCGTGACACACTATGATTTGGGAAGCCCTTACGAATGCTGGTCAGATGTTCATTTACTCTTACTTGAAGGGTACGTATAGTACTCCCAACATAGTACAACCCGCATGGGAAAATTAGCAAATAAACCACATTCTTGGTACTGCAGGAGATAAAAGACTTGATCGGGTAAGACTTAGCGTCATGTGGAGAAAAAAAATGTAGTGCACTTGGACCTCACGGAATTAACTTTACAGACCTTACATCTTTTACACGGGTAAAAACCCTTCATGTTCTGAAAGAACACAGACTTTTTTTGGGGGGTTCAACAATATTTGGTGCCACAGTTAGCCTCAAAGGGGGTGCCCCCTTAAAAAGTAAAGGTGCCAAAATACGATCGTTGCTCAGCAATCCCCAGTGCTTACGCAGAATCTTAGTAATTTGTTGGTATTGATTACTAAATGTTGTGATCATAGGGCAATTAAATTTAGGGTCTGCAGCTCTCTGTCTAGGAGCCAAAAGGACATTTCTGTCCATATTAAGAACCTCTTCATAAGCCCTATCAATCAATTCAGGGGCATAACCCTTTTCCTGGAACCTATTTTTGAGGCACTTAGCCTCGTCCTTAAAAACATTGGTATCGCAGGCGAATGAACTGGCCCTTCGGGATACCCTCCAACCACTTAAGGTGGTGGCAACTGCCTGTATCAATAAAACCATTATGATCAGTCTCTTTTAAAAATGTAGAGGTTACCAATCTCCCATCTCGTACCTCAACATTAAGGTCCAAAAAATGTATCTTAGAAGTACTAGCTTCATATTGCAGCTTAATGCCCCTATCATTACTATTAAGGGTGGAAATAAAGGAGTCCAGTGATGGCAGGTCACCCTCCCATAGGAGGAGGACGTCGTCTATATACCTGAGCCAGAAACAAAGTTCTGCTCTACGGTCAGCATAGACGAGAGATACTGAGATACTATAACTTTAGCTACTGGAATAAATTACTGAACATACTCCTAGAAATAGAAATCTCATTTAAGATATAATTTCTATTTAAATCTAGCAAGGGTCTAGCCATGTTTTGTGAGCAAGCTTCTGAAATTCCTGCACCTGTTGTTGCCATGTTTGCAAACACACTTCTTTCTATACAACAGGTAGTAATTAACGAAGTATGCTAATCTCAAAAGAAAGAAGAATAGATATTCTTCATCCTGTGATCAACTCAAAATAATTATAAAAACTAATTACAATTTGCGCTTGGTACATAAACAAAGTCAAAAAGCGACAAAAAAAACCAGCTGCCAACAAAAATGAGCTTGATAGAACCCACAATAACAATAATAATAAAAAAGTAATGCAGCGCTAGTTCATATATAAAAGTTCATTAATCATAGTCCAAAATGCATATTCATGGCAGCAGAGAGAGAAGTGAAGAAACCGACACCGTCTAGAGTGGAGAGGATGAAGGAGCGACTCATCACCTTGGTGCACAAAAAGGGGGCAATCCTGCTTACCAGAGAGTATGGGCTCTAAGATTATAAAGAGCCAAAAATGCCAGCAAGCAGCCAAAAGGTATACTATCCGTCCCAGTCAGAGAACAAACGATCTTCTCCTCCCACAGGAATATGATCAGCTCCAGGAGTCAGACTCAGACAGCAGAATGGCCCATACAAGCCAGCACAGTGTGACCTCAGAGAAATGAAAGAGCGTGCCGCAATGGTGTAATACGTTCACACATAAAAAGGTTTATTGAATAAAAAGTTACACTCACATGTCCAAGGAGTAAATGCGCATAAATCAAATTAAAAGCCGCGGTAGTAAAGCATGCCTGCGTCATCCAGACTGCTGCCATGAATATGCATTTTGGACTATGATTAATGAGCTTTTATATATGAACTAGCTCTGCATTACTTTTTTATTATTAACTCAAAATAATTAACAAACCTATATTTAGAAAATACTGAAGCTTTTAGGCCTCATACACACGGAAGTTTTTTGACGCCGGCGTTTTCTGGCGTTTTTTGCAGCTCTCCATGTTAGTCAATGGCCCCATAAAAACGCAGATGTTTTTGAGCTGTAGATGGCGTCGGCGTTAGTGAGCTGAAACTAGAACCCACGGCCAGCGCGTTCTGAGGCTGTAACGTTTTGGCGTTTTTTGACGCCGACGCCGCAAAACGCCAACTAACGCCAACTAATACTGTACCGGCGTTAACCGACGTTTCTAGGTTGAAAAATAGCAGAGGGATGATTTTATTTTAAAAAAACGCCTATTGATGCCGATGCTCACTAACGCCGATGCATAACGCCGAAAAACGCCAATTTTTTTTCCTTGATGTCGGGTCTGACGTTTTGTTTATTTTTTAAGAAACGTCCGTGTGTATGAGGCCTTAAACTAAAAATACAGCAGGTAAATAAATCACTCAGTCTTTATTATTATACAGGATTTATATAGCTCCAACAGTTAAGAAACATAAAAACGTTGCTGTATGCCTAAAATTGCACACATGTACTTCATTATCCATCCTATAAAATTAATAACAATTGTCTAAATCCATGGTTTGAAGCCCAATCTCAATGGAATATTACATAAGTTCACAAAAACGTTAGCTTTGTCAATAGAGCACTCACCGCTCCAAGACATTCCGCACTGAAACACTGGATCAGTTGTGTGTATTCCAATACAGGTGCAGGCTAATGAGTGCACATAGACGGCTGAAAAGAATGAGGCTGGACGGCCGCCCACTGAATCCAATCTTGTGATTTTATTGATACCAAAAGGTGCAAGTACAGATAGGCGAACCACAAATCCCAGCTTACATGTTTCACACCTTGGGCTGGTGCTTAATCATAGCTTGACCAAGCAACCATCAAGCTATGATTAAGCACCAGCCCAAGGTGTGAAACATGTAAGCTGGGACTTGTGGTTCGCCTATCTGTACTTGCACCTTTTGGTATCAATAAAATCACAAGATTGGATTCAGTGGGCGGCCGTCCAGCCTCATTCTTTTTAGTTAGCTTTGTCAAAACCACATTCTTTATTTGATAGAATTACCTCAATTAATTTATAAAAAAAAAAAAACATTAACTACAACAAAAATGTCTTTGTATCCTCCTTTAGCAAGTGGAAAACTAATATGATCAATCTATATAGATTGTGAAGTCCGTCAGTAATAGGTACTCTTTGTAGTTTCTGTTTACCTTTCCTTATGATTTGTTCTATAAACAAATAAAACAAGATTCAGAAGTTTAATTACAAAGTGCTCTAAAATCAGTATTTCAGAATTTCTTTCATTAGCTTAAATAAAAAATAATCAATCAAGTACCTGTTAGAACTATGATAGCGGGAGTGGTGGTGGTGAAAGAAGAAGGACAAGGAAGAAAGAAGATCGAAAGAAGCCGAACACCAGAAGAAGGAGCGGGGCAGGAGAAGATGGAGGAAGAACGGAGGAAGAAAGAATAAAGAAAGAAAAACAGGACTTTTACTGTATTTTGTAACACTACTTTCCTTTTTTTGGTGAATGGGTAGGGGTACAATGTTTTCCATACTCATTCACATGGGGAGGGGTCGGGATCTGGGGGCCACCTTATTAACCACTTCAGTTAGGGGGCTGTTTTTTGGGTTTGTGGTTTACAAGTTAAAATCATTTTTTTTGCTATAAAATTACTTAGAACCCACAAATATTATATATATTTTTTTCTAACACCCTAGAGAATAAAATGGTAGTCATTGCAAAACTTTATGTCACACCGTATTTGCGCAGCGGTCTTCCAAGCGTGCTTTTTTTTTTAATAAATTCAGTTTTTTTAGTTAAAAAAATAAGAAAACAGGAAATTTAGGCCAATTTTTTTCCATATTGTGAAAGATAATGTTACGCTGAGTAAAACGATACCCAACATGTCACGCTTCAAAATTGCGTCCGTTCTCGGAATGGCGACAAACTTAGCAGCTTAAAAATCTCCATTGGCGACGTTTAAAAAATTCTACAGGTTAGCAGTTTTGAGCTACAGAGGAGTTCTAGTGATATAATTGTTGCTCTCGCTCTAACGATCGCGGCAATACCTCACATGTGTGGTTTGAACACCGTTTTCATATGTGGGCGGGACTTACGTATGCGTTCGCTTCTGCATGCGAGCTCACAAGGACGGGGAACTTTAAATTAAAATTTAAAAATGTAAACATTCCTTGTAATAGAAAAAAGCATGACAGGTCCTCCTAAATATGACATCTGGGGCCAAAAAGTCCTCATGTCTCATATTTACACTAAAAAAAAAAAATTTGAAAAAAATGACAGGCCAAAAAAAAACCTCTCGGACACTGGGGAGGGAGAAGATCGGATCATCTCCGCCGCTGCTGGTGGCTCCGGTAAGCGGTGGTGATGACCGGAAAGCGGCGGGGGGTGCACCTCTCCCGCCGCTAATAAAAGTGATTTTGCGGCAAATCCGCCGCTAAGACCACTTTTATCATGTTCAGAATCGCTTCCTGAAAAAAACAATATCTGAATGGTGCCTGCAGCTGCAGGCACCATTCAGATATCACTTCTCAAAAGTAGCGACGTCATATGACGTCCACCCAAACAGAAGTGGTTAAAGGGGGCTTCCCGCCCGCAGACCCCCACAACCATCGGCCAGGGTTGTGGGGATGAGGCCCTTCTCCCCATCAGCATGGGGACAAGGTGCTTTGGGGGGGGCCTCAAAGCATCCTCCCCATGTTGAGGGCATGTGGCCTGATATGGTTTGGAGGGGGGGTGCTCGCTCGTCCCCACCCCCTCCTCTCATGCCAGGGCTGCATGCTCGGATAAGGGTCTGGCTTGGATTTTGGGGGGACACCTACGCCATTTTAAAAAAAAAATGGCACGGGGCTCCCCTTAAAGTCCACGCCAGACCCAAAGGGCCTGGTTTGAAATTTGGGGGGACCCCTATGCAATTCTTTTTTTTTATTTTGGTGTGGGTTCCACTTAATCACTTAAGGACAGAGCCTCTTTCTGAGATTCTGTGTTTGCAACTTAAAACCAGTTTTTTTTTTAAAGAAAATTACTTAGAACCCCATACATTATATATATATTATTTTCTAACACCCTAGAGAATAAAATGGCTGTCGTTGCAATACTTTGTCACACTGTTTTTGCACAATGGACTTAAAAGCGCAATTTTTTGCGAAAAATTCACTTTTTTGAATTAAAAAATAAGACAACAGTAAAGTTAGCAACATTTTTTTCTATATTGTGAAAGATAATGTTATGCCAAGTAAATTGATACTCAACATGTCATGCTTCAAAATTGCGCCCACTCATGGAATGGCGACAAAGAATGTATATATACAGTATAGTTTTTGTTCTTCCACCACCAACACCTAAATTCCAATTTTTCTGCACCTTTTTGCCTGGGGCATGTCATTACATTTTTTAAAATAAATTACAACAGCAGGGCTCGTTCCAGTAACCAACAAGAGTAATTGTGAGGGGTTATAGTGTTCTGCCACCACCAACACTTAAGGCCCAATTTTTTGTACAGACCCAGGATCTCGGCACAAGCATGATGGAAACCCCTCATAATGGGCACAGCAGGTGTACAGACCTGGTATCTCAGCACATAGATGGTGGGAACCCTCATAATGGGCACAGGTGTGTAGATCTGGGAACTCAGCACAGGGATGGTGGGAACCGCTCATAATGGGCACAGCAGGTGTACAGACCCAGGAACTCAGCACAGGGATGGTGAAAACCCCTAATAATGGCCACAGCAGGTGTGCAGACCCGGGAACTTAGCACAGGGATGGTGGGAACCTCTCATAATGGGCACAGCAGGTGTACAGACTCAGGAACTCAGCACAGGAATGGTGAAAACCCCTAATAATGGCCACAGCAGGTGTGCAGACCCGGAAACTTAGCACAGGGATGGTAGGAACCTCTCATAATGCTCACAGCAGGTGTACAGACCCGGGAACTTAGCACAGGGATGGTAGGAACCTCTCATAATGCTCACAGCAGGTGTACAGACCTAGAAACTCATTGCAGATTAGAACCTCCGTTATGTTTTTGCTGCTATACAGGGCTTCATTAGAAAGATTTCTCCATACTTCCTAACTTCCGAATTTGAATTCTTCACCACTCCCACTCCATCCAAAACTAGAAGTGCATGTTTATGGCTTACATACAGTATACTTCAATAGGAAGCAGAAATTAGAGTCAGATAAATGAGTGTGAACTTACCCCACATTGGCTGTATTCAGAGCTCACTCACCAACTCAGTCTAAGGTACAACAAATACTTATTACATTTTTTATTATTTATCTTGACTTTGGCAGACCTCTGTCCTTCTTCCGCCTACAGTCACCGGCCACTTAGGTATATTTTGCTAGTACCGGGTTGGACCCCCTTTTGCCTTAAGAACTGCCTTCATTCTTTGTGGCATAGATTCAAAAAGGTGTCGGAAATATTGCTCAGATATTTTGCTCCATAGTGACATGATAGCATCACACAGTTGCTGCAGATTTGTCGGCTGCACATCCATGAATCTCCAGTTTCACCACGTCCCAAAGGTGCTCTATTGGATTGAGATCTGGTGACTGTGGAGGCCATTGGAGTACAGTGACCTCATTGTCATCTTCAAGAAACCAGTGGTGATATGATTTAACCAGTACAGATCCACGCTATAGCCTAAAGATGGATACAGCACAGACCTGAACTGCCGGGGGAATGTCCATGGATGTCCACCCCTTTGCATGCTCCCCGCGTGCAATCACAGCCATGATGTAATGCGGCCAGAGCCACATTCTTGTAATGATCTAAATATTTTAAGAAAGGAAAAAAAGTTCAATTTGGCCTGAGCCAAGGGATGTAAATCATAAAATATGGCACCAAACCTGGTACCATGCATTTCAGAAGCCAAGCCATTCCTACATGAAAATCATCTTGACCAAAATTCCATTTGTTTTATACTCATTGGGCATCCTTCTATATAGGAAAGTTCAATTTGGCCCGAGACAAGTGATATAAATCATAAAATATGGCATCAAACATGGCATCATGACAACCATGCATTTCAATGGGAAATTCTGAATAAGAAGTCACACTATTCCTATAGAAAAACCATCTTGACTCACCCAAATTCCACTAGTTTTATACTCATTGGGCATCCTTCTATATAGGAAAGTTCAATTTGGCCCGAGACAAGTGATGTAAATCATAAAATATGGCACCAAACGTAGCATCGTGACAGCGATGTATTTTAATGGGAAATTCTGAATAAGAAGTCAAGCTATTCCTATATGAAAATCATCTTGGCTCACCCAAATTTCACTTGTTTTATACTCATTGGGCATCCTTATATATAGGAAAGGTCAATTTGGCCAGAGCCAAGTGATATAAACCATGAAGTATGGCACCAAACTTGTCACCCTGTCATGCATTCATTTCAATAGGAAATTCTGAATAAGAAGCCAAGCTATTCCTATAAGAAAATCATCTTGGCTCACCAAAAGTCCACTTGTTTTATACTCATTGGGCATCCTCATATATACAAAAGTTAAATTTGGCCCGAGCCAAGTGATATAAATCCTAAAAATATGGCACCAAACGTGGTATAATGACAGCCATGCATTTCAATGGGAAGGAGCTGTCATTCGGTCCCCCCTCTAAATTAAACAAAGAAGTAGGGTCATGATGTCACTGGTTGACCCCGCCCCTTTAATTTAGAGGCTGGACCGAATGACAGCTCCTTCTCTAAGCTATGAAGTATAGAAGAAAAAGATCTAGCAATTAAACTGACAATGACAGTCTGTATAGACTGCACCCTCACTATATGTACTGCTATACTGCTGTCCTGTCTATATAGACTGCACCCTCACTATATGTACTGCTATACTGCTGTCCTGTCTATATAGACTGCTCCCTCCCTATATGTACTGCTATACTACTCTCCTGTCTATATAGACTGCACCCTCACTATATGTACTGCTATACTGCTCTCCTGTCTATATAGCCTGCCCCCTCACTATATGTACTGCTATACTACTCTCCTGTCTATATAGACTGCCCCCTCACTATATGTACTGCTATACTACTCTCCTGTCTATATAGACTGCCTGCTCACTATATGTACTGCTATACTGCTCTCCTGTCTATATAGACTGCACCCTCACTATATGTACTGCTATACTGCTCTCCTGTGTATATAGACTGCACCCTCACTATATGTACTGCTATACTACTCTCCTGTCTATATAGACTGCCTGCTCACTATATGTACTGCTATACTACTCTCCTGTCTATATAGCCTGCCCCCTCACTATATGTACTGCTATACTGCTCTCCTGTGTATATAGACTGCACCCTCACTATATGTACTGCTATACTGCTCTCCTGTTTATATAGACTGTACCCTCACTATATGTACTGCTATACTGCTCTCCTGTTTATATAGACTGTACCCTCACTATATGTACTGCTATACTGCTCTCCTGTTTATATAGACTGTACCCTCACTATATGTACTGCTATACTGCTCTCCTGTCTATATAGACTGCACCCTCACTATATGTACTGCTATACTACTCTCCTGTCTATATAGCCTGCCCCCTCACTATATGTACTGCTATACTGATCTCCTGTCTATATAGACTGCACCCTCACTATATGTACTGCTATACTACTCTCCTGTCTATATAGACTGCCCCCTCACTATATGTACTGCTATACTACTCTCCTGTCTATATAGCCTGCCCCCTCACTATATGTACTGCTATACTGCTCTCCTGTGTATATAGACTGCACCCTCACTATATGTACTGCTATACTGCTCTCCTGTTTATATAGACTGTACCCTCACTATATGTACTGCTATACTGATCTCCTGTCTATATAGACTGCACCCTCACTATATGTACTGCTATACTGCTGTCCTGTCTATATAGACTGCCCCCTCACTATATGTACTGCTATACTACTCTCCTGTTTATATAGACTGCTCCCACACTATATGTACTGCTATACTGCTGTCCTGTCTATATAGACTGCCCCCTCACTATATGTACTGCTATACTGCTCTCCTGTCTATATAGACTGCACCCTCACTATATGTACTGCTATACTGCTCTCCTGTGTATATAGACTGCACCCTCACTATATGTACTGCTATACTGCTGTCCTGTCTATATAGACTGCCCCCTCACTATATGCACTGCTATACTGCTCTCCTGTTTATATAGACTGCTCCCACACTATATGTACTGCTATACTGCTGTCCTGTCTATATAGACTGCCCCCTCACTATATGTACTGCTATACTGCTCTCCTGTCTATATAGACTGCCCCCTCACTATATGTACTGCTATACTGCTCTCCTGTTTATATAGACTGCACCCTCACTATATGTACTGCTATACTGCTCTCCTGTGTATATAGACTGCACCCTCACTATATGTACTGCTATACTGCTCTCCTGTTTATATAGACTGTACCCTCACTATATGTACTGCTATACTGCTCTCCTGTTTATATAGACTGTACCCTCACTATATGTACTGCTATACTGATCTCCTGTCTATATAGCCTGCCCCCTCACTATATGTACTGCTATACTGATCTCCTGTCTATATAGACTGCACCCTCACTATATGTACTGCTATACTACTCTCCTGTCTATATAGCCTGCCCCCTCACTATATGTACTGCTATACTGCTCTCCTGTCTATATAGACTGCACCCTCACTATATGTACTGCTATACTACTCTCCTGTCTATATAGCCTGCCCCCTCACTATATGTACTGCTATACTGCTCTCCTGTGTATATAGACTGCACCCTCACTATATGTACTGCTATACTGCTCTCCTGTCTATATAGACTGCACCCTCACTATATGTACTGCTATACTGCTCTCCTGTTTATATAGACTGTACCCTCACTATATGTACTGCTATACTGATCTCCTGTCTATATAGCCTGCCCCCTCACTATATGTACTGCTATACTGCTCTCCTGTGTATATAGACTGCACCCTCACTATATGTACTGCTATACTGCTCTCCTGTTTATATAGACTGCCCCCTCACTATATGTACTGCTATACTACTCTCCTGTTTATATAGACTGCCCCCTCACTATATGTACTGCTATACTGCTGTCCTGTCTATATAGACTGCCCCCTCACTATATGTACTGCTATACTGCTGTCCTGTCTATATAGACTGCCCCCTCACTATATGTACTGCTATACTGCTCTCCTGTGTATATAGACTGCACCCTCACTATATGTACTGCTATACTGCTCTCCTGTCTATATAGACTGCACCCTCACTATATGTACTGCTATACTACTCTCCTGTCTATATAGCCTGCCCCCTCACTATATGTACTGCTATACTGATCTCCTGTCTATATAGACTGCCCCCTCACTATATGTACTGTTATACTGCTGTCCTGTGTATATAGACTGCACCCTCACTATATGTACTGCTATACTGCTCTCCTGTCTATATAGACTGCACCCTCACTATATGTACTGCTATACTGCTCTCCTGTCTATATAGACTGCACCCTCACTATATGTACTGCTATACTGCTCTCCTGTTTATATAGACTGCACCCTCACTATATGTACTGCTATACTGCTCTCCTGTTTATATAGACTGTACCCTCACTATATGTACTGCTATACTGCTCTCCTGTTTATATAGACTGCTCCCACACTATATGTACTGCTATACTGCTCTCCTGTCTATATAGACTGCACCCTCACTATATGTACTGCTATACTGCTCTCCTGTCTATATAGACTGCTCCCTCACTATATGTACTGCTATACTGCTCTCCTGTCTATATAGACTGCACCCTCACTATATGTACTGCTATACTGCTCTCCTGTGTATATAGACTGCCCCCTCACTATATGTACTGCTATACTGCTCTCCTGTTTATATAGACTGCACCCTCACTATATGTACTGCTATACTGCTCTCCTGTCTATATAGACTGCTCCCTCACTATATGTACTGCTATACTGCTCTCCTGTGTATATAGACTGCACCCTCACTATATGTACTGCTATACTGCTGTCCTGTCTATATAGACTGCACCCTCACTATATGTACTGCTATACTGCTCTCCTGTCTATATAGACTGCACCCTCACTATATGTACTGCTATACTGCTCTCCTGTCTATATAGACTGCACCCTCACTATATGTACTGCTTTACTGCTCTCCTGTCTATATAGACTGCCCCCTCACTATATGTACTGCTATACTACTCTCCTGTCTATATAGACTGCCCCCTCACTATATGTACTGCTATACTACTCTCCTGTCTATATAGACTGCCCCCTCACTATATGTACTGCTATACTGATCTCCTGTCTATATAGCCTGCCCCCTCACTATATGTACTGCTATACTGCTCTCCTGTCTATATAGACTGCCCCCTCACTATATGTACTGCTATACTGCTCTCCTGTCTATATAGCCTGCACCCTCACTATATGTACTGTTATACTGCTGTCCTGTCTATATAGACTGCACCCTCACTATATGTACTGCTATACTGCTCTCCTGTCTATATAGACTGCTCCCTCACTATATGTACTGCTATTCTGATCTCCTGTCTATATAGACTGCACACTCACTATATGTACTGCTATACTGCTCTCCTGTCTATATAGACTACCCCCTCACTATATGTACTGCTATACTGCTCTCCTGTCTATATAGACTGCTCCCTCACTATATGTACTGCTATACTGCTCTCCTGTCTATATAGACTGCACCCTCACTATATGTACTGCTATACTGCTCTCCTGTCTATATAGACTGCACCCTCACTATATGTACTGCTATACTACTCTCCTGTCTATATAGACTGCTCCCTCACTATATGTACCGCTATACTACTCTCCTGTCTATATAGACTGCTCCCTCACTATATGTACTGCTATACTGCTCTCCTGTCCAGTGGAGGCTCGTCCACAAGGGCTGTAGGGGCGGAGCCCCACCAAAAAAATAAGTAAGAAATAAAAATAAAAATTAACTATAATTATTAACCAACAGCCAGCACAGCTAGAGAGAAACTCCAAAGAAAAAAAACCTTTGGAATTTCTCTCTAGCTGTGCTTCTGTTGCTAATTGCTGGAATAGACAGATTAGATAAGAAAGAGAAGTGTAATCTACCTAGTAACAGGGCAAACGTCCCAAATCTCACAAAAAAACCCTATCTAGAACACAGTAAAATTAATTCTCCACCCTCATTGGCTGCTTTCCAACATTCCATTCTGAGTATAGGAGCTTTTTTAGGACGTCTGAATCTGCAGACCTTAAACTGCCTAGTCCATTT
>BLSH010363355.1:129432-141842 GCA_018402905.1 Glandirana rugosa | reverse complement strand
AGGTCGCCACTAGGGACAGGAGACTAAGAGGTCGCCACTAAGGGCAGGAGACTACATTTCTCCTTGAGACCCTTGAGTTTTGAGACTTTCGGTGAAACTCATACAACCGTACCCCACCCACATAGACGTGCGTGCCACGTTCACCACCCACCATCACCGCCACCCGGGTCCAGTTAAAAACGTAACCCTGGGTGTTCGAAGTTCTATACGGGTCACCGCCGACCACTTCAAAATTCTACCACCCCGCGGTCTGGGACGGGAAGGAAAAACGGGGTAGGGTGAAGAATCTTCGGTGTGGGGAATATCCGAGGTGGGTGAGACATGTGTTACATGTCATAAGAGTGGGTGGAGCCTATAAGGGGTGTGGCTTCTAAGAAGTGGGATGGGGCAAAAAGGAAGGGCAGGGTCTGGCGCCCCACCATCTTAAAACTTCACCAGCCGCCACTGGGCATATCTTGAAGCTTGTGGGTCCCAATGCAAAAATTGACCTGGGCCCACCGCCACTACCACCCACCACTTGCACCGTGCGTGCAGATACACCCACCCCATGCCAACATACTCAAAGTGGCTTTCAGAGTTTTGAGTTCCCAGAGTTCCTCTTTACATCAGAGGACGGGAATCACCGCTGGAGAATCAGAGGACAGGGATCACCGCTGGAGAATCAGAGGACGGGGGTCACCGCTGGAGAATCAGAGGACAGGGATCACCGCTGGAGAATCAGAGGACGGGGATCACAGCTGGAGAATCAGAGAACGGGGATCACAGCTGGAGAATCAGAGGACGGGGATCACAGCTGGAGAATCAGAGGACGGGGATCACAGCTGGAGAATCAGAGGACAGGGACCCCTGGCAGGTCACTTGGCAGAACTCCTTTCCCATCCAAGCACTGTATACAGTAGACTTGTGCAGGATGAAAAAAATTGTTTGATTTTGTTTCATTTCGATTCGTTATTTAACTAAATTCGTTTAAATTTGTTACATCCGTTTTCAGGATTTGTTTTGTGTTCGAATTCGAAAAAATTCGACTAAATTCAAAAAAGAATCTACCAAATTCGAAAAATTAAACTGCATTTGAAAAATTTCTATAAGATTAGAAAAATTTCTATAAGATTAGAAAAAATGTAAAATTTGAATTTCGGAAGATTGTTATATGTTATATTCATTCTATTTTATTATGTTCTTTGGTATTGTTTTTCTATTCAATTCTTTTCTATTCTATTGTATTCTCTTATGTTCTATTCTTTTCTATTCTAATTTATTCTATTCAAAATTCACATTTTGGAAAATGCTTATATATTCTATTTTAATCTTCTGTTCCATTGTTTTTCTATTCAATTTTAATCTCTTATTTTCTATTCTATTCTTTTCTATTATTGTCTATTCTATTATCTTCTCTATTCAAATCCAGTCTATTCAAAATCTGAATTTCGAAAGATTGTTATATATCATATTCTCTCTGTTTTATTATATTATTTTCTATTGTTTTTCTATTCTTTTCTACTCTATTGTATTCTCTTATGTTCTATACTATTCTTTTCTAACCTTTTTCTATTGGAATTCAAATTTGAATGCATTCTATTCAAAATTAAAATTTTGGAAATGGTTATACACAGTATCTGACAAAAGTGAGTACAACCCTTACATTTCTGTAAATATTTTATTCTATCTTTTCATGTGACAACACTGAAGAAATGACACTTTGCTACAATGTAAAGTAGTGAGTGTACTGCTTGTATAACAGTGTAAATTTGCTGTCCCCTCAAAATAACTCAACACACAGCCATTAATGTCTAAACTGCTGGCAACAAAAGTGAGTACACTCCAAAGTAAAAATGTCCAAATTGGGCCCAATTCGCCATTTTCCCTCCCCGGTGTCATGTGACTCGTTAGTGTTACAAAGTCTCAGGTGTGAATGGGGAGCAGGTGTGTTAAATTTGGTGTTATCACTTTCACTCTCCCATACAGGTCACTGGAAGTTCAACATGGCACCTCATGGCTAAGAACTCTCTGAGGATGTAAAAAAAATAATTGTTGCCCTGCATATTCCTGGCCTAGGCTATAAGAAGATTGCCAAGACCCTGAAACTGAGCTGCAGCACGGTGGCCAAGATCATAGAGCGGTTTAACCGGACAGGTTCCACTCAGAACAGGCCTCGCCATGGCCGACCAAAGAAGTTGAGTGCAGTGCTCAGCGTCATATCCAGAGGTTGTCTTTGGGAAATAGATGTATGAGTGCTGCCAGCATTGCTGCAGAGGTTGAAGGGGTGGGGGTCAGCCTGTCAGTGCTCAGACCATACGCCACACACTGCATCAAATTGGTCTGCATGGCTGTCATCCCAAAAGGAAGCCTCTTCTAAAGATGATGCACAAGAAAGCCCACAAACAGTTTGCTGAAGACAGGCAGACTAAGGACATGGATTACTGGAACCATGTCCTGTCGTCTGATGATGATGTCAAGCGTGTGGTGGCAACCAGGTGAGGAGTACAAAGACAAGTGTGTCTTGCCTACAGTCAAGCATGGTGGTGGGAGTGTCATGGTCTGGGGCTGCATGAGTGCTGCCGGCACTGGGGAGCTGCAGTTCATTGAGGGAACCATGAATGCCAATATGTACTGTGACATACTAAAGCAGAGCATGATCCAGAGGCGTTGCTAGGGGGGTGCGGTCCGCACCTGGTTGACACCCACTATCCGAAAAGCCCTGGCTATATCTATGGCGTTTTTTTTTCATAGCGACACGGACCACCTCCAGGCTCCAGTGCCGTGGCCGCGCCTGCTGCCTGTGTGTCTCTCCTCCTACTTTGCAGCATGTATCACTACATGATCTCCGCCCAGGCAGCGCGGCTGCACTGCACACTGTCCTCTCTGACCTCTTTAGCTGCCGCTCGGGAATACAGTTACTTGAGCCGCCTGCCCCGCCCTGGGCCTGGCCACAAGCTGGTGCGGTAATGGGCAGGGGTGTCGGCTTGCGATGAGGGGGTGTCTAAGGCGGCGAGACCGAGCCTGAGGTGAGAGGTGTCTGGCTGACTGTCTTGTATGTGATGAAAGGGTGGGGGGGTTGCCACGGTGATTGTGTCACCACTCCTAACCTGCCCTATAACCACCCTAACCTGCCCTATAACCACCCTAACCTGCCCTATAACCACCCTAACCTGCCCTATAACCACCTCAACCTGCCCTATAACCACCCTAACCTGCCCTATAACCACCATAACCACCCTAACCTGCCCTATAACCACCCTAGCCTTCCCTAACCTGCCCTATAACCTGCCCTATAACCACCTCCACCTGCCCTATAACCACCTCAACCTGCCCTATAACCACCCTAACCTGCCCTATAACCACCATAACCACCCTAACCTGCCCTATAACCACCCTAACCTGCTCTATAAGTTATAACCACCCTAACCTGCCTATAACCACCCTAACTTGCCTTTGGAGGCTGGGTCGCAGGGCAGTATTCCAACATAACGACCCCAAACACACCTCCAAGACAACCACTGCCTTGCTAAAGAAGCTGAGGGTAAAGGTGATGGACTGGCCAAGCGTCTCCAGACCTAAACCCTATTGAGCATCTGTGGGGCATCCTCAAACGGAAGGTGGAGGAGCGCAAGGTCTCTAACATCCACCAGCTCTGTGATGTCGTCATGGAGGAAGGGAAGAGGACTCCAGTGGCAACCTGTGAAGCTCTGGTGAACTCCATGCCCAAGAGCGTTAAAGCAGTGCTGGAAAATAATGGTGGCCACACAAAATATTGACACTTTGGGCCCAATTTGGACATTTTCACTTAGGGGTGTACTCACTTTTGTTGCCAGCGGTTTAGACATTAATGGCTGTGTACTGAGTTATTTTGAGGGGACAGCAAATTTACACTGTTATACAAGCTGTACACTCACTAGTAGAAAAAAACAGGTACAAAAATGTGAGGGATGTACTCACTTTTGTGAGATACTGTATATATTCTATTTTATTATATTCTGTTCTATTGTTTTTCTAGTGTATTCTTTTATATTCTATTCTCATATTCTCTATTCTATTCTTTTCTATTCTAATCTTTTCTATTTGTATTAATTCTATTCAAAATTTGAATTTCAGAAGATGGTTATATATTCTATTTTAATCTATTCTGTTCTATTGTTTTTCTATTCTTTTATGCTCTCTTATTTTCTATTCTATTATTTTCTATTCTATTATCTTTTCTATTTAAATTCAGTCTATTCAAAATTGAAATTCCTTCTATTTGAAATTCGAATTTCAGAAGATTGTTATATATTGTAATTTTTCTATTGTTTTCTTTTCCATTGTTTTTTTTATTCTGTTTTTTTCTATTCTATTGTATTCTCATGTTCTATTCTATTCTTTTCTATTCAAATTGATTGTATTTAAATTTCGGAAAATGGTTATACAGTTTTTTTTTTTCTCTTTTGTTGTATTGTTTTTCTATTCTATTATTTTCTATTCCATTCTTTTCTATTATAATCTTTTCTATTCAAATTCGAATTCCAGTTCATTCTATTCGAATTTCAGAAGATGGTTATATATTTTTATATTATTCTATTCTGTTCTATTTTTTTTCTATTCTCTTATTTTCTATTCTATTACCCTCTATTATTTTGGATATTATTCTAATCTGTTCTATTCAAATTCATTGTATTTGAAATTTGTATTTTGGAAGACAGTGTTATTCTTTCTATTTTTTTTCTATTCTATTGTTTTTCTATTGTATTCTCTTATTATTTTCTATTCTATTCTTTTCTATTATTCTGGTTTCCATTGTTTTGGATTCTATTCAAATCTTTCGAATTTATACTATTGGAAATTTGAATTTTGGAAGACGGTCATATATTTTTATTTAATGTTATTCTATTCAATTCAATTCTGTTCTTTACTATTTTTATTTTATTCTTTACTATTATTTTATTTTTATTATATTACTTTATAATTGTATATTCTTTTTTTTACAAAATCAATGTTTTCTTTCTAATTTGTTTTGAATTTGTTTCCGAATTCGATTTTAATTTTTGGAATTCGATTTGTATCGAATTTCGTCTGAATTTTTTCGATTCGAATCATTATTTCGGATTTGTCTAATATCCTTACCATTGCAATTTGGAAATTCAGATGCATCCAAATTCCGAATAATAAAAAAATTGTCTGAATTTCGATTCGGAATGAAACAAACTGCACATGTCTAGTATACAGCTCCTCGCTCCTCACCCCCCCCCCCCACACACACACACACACACTACACGGGGCTGAAATCACATTCCCGTACACACAGTCTGTCAGCCTTCACAGAGTGTATCTGGCTTTTATGTTGCCTTCTGACCTGTGAAATTCCCTGGTGGGAACGGCAGTGTAGTTGCAATAGGCAGATATACCCTATGCAGATCGTGGCTGACTGGCTGTGTTGTAAAGGAATGTGATTTCAGCCCTGCGGAGGAGGAGCAGTATAGAGTGCTGTAATGGGAAAGGAGCTCAGCAGCCGGGCATAGCATCCAGGGTGGAGAAGTGGTCAGGGGGGCTTTGGGGGGGGGGCGCAGCTTAGATCTGGGGGGGGCAAAGCCACAATCTGGAGCCTGCAGCCCTTCAGTAGACCCTCAGGAGGTGTTAAAGAATTTGTTTTAGAAATTTCTGGAGGTTTCTCTATCAGTATTGGAGGAAGGTGACCTCCTGGAGGTGTCTTTTTCCCAGTTGTCAGGGAAGTGGGGTAAGCAGACATCCCGGGTTGGGGATACAGAGAATCCCAGTTGGTGACTAGGAGGCGCTTAGCGGTGTCTAACCTCACCAGTGGCATCAGTCCCATTGTGGCTACAGGATGGCACTCTCCTCCTTTTGCCTCGCTGAGCTCGGTTGCCATTCCATGTTGCCAGCACACAGCACAGACACTTCTCCCTCCTGGGCTGTTCTCACTTCGTGCTCCTCTCCATTCAGGAAATGGCTTCCAGCTTCTCCCCAGCCAATGAGAACCGATAGGTGTGGACTGTGGAAGGCTAAGTGGAAGCCCAATACTGGAGCGTGGCTGTGGGGCCTTAGGGCAGATCGAAGCTGGACTTTGTGGGGGATATGATAAAATGACAGCGAGGCTGCAGGGGCCCCCTGGAGCTGGGGCGGGTTGTGATTGTGATCCCTGCAACCCCTTATGCTATGCCCATGCCCTGGTGATAAAACTGGGTATATGCTGTGCTTACAGGTTGTTCCTTAATGTTGGTTTCATTTGCATATGGCTGATTTTGGCTATGACTAGAGGAGCATAATTGTTATAACACCTCCCCTACCGGATAGAGCCATGGTTGCAGGTGCTGTGCATTCGATATGGTGAGGCTGGAGTCTATATCCATTCAGAGTCCTAGAGAGGAATTAACCCAGACTGCCGTTGCCTTATCTGTGATCAGCGTTATGCTCATTGACCTTTGAAGTCTGGTAAGCAGCCATTTCATCACTTGTGCACGGTGGTGATGCATGCAGCAATTTGAAGGCTACTGAATACTATAACATCAACACGTGTCTACAGTTTTTTTTTATTTATTTTTTTTTTTAATGGGGCTGTGTTTTATAAATGTTTGCTTCTTAAATTTTCTTTCTAGTTTGATGCACCTTTTTCATATAACAACTTTCCTGGACATACCTCATGTCAACACACAATGGGTTTACGCCTCATCTGGCGCTCACAGGACTACCTCTTACTAGCTAAATAAAAGACAGACCCTCCCCCCACCAAGGTGTTCTATTTTTTTGGTCATGCTCCAGGTCACCTGTGGAATGCAGTTGGTAAAAACTTTGGTTGCTGCAAGGATATCTCCCCTACCACACCACCCCTCTATGTTCAGCCTCTCATGGAGTTGGAAGACCCACAATGTTGGATGGTAAAGCCTCCTGAAACTGGGTATCCCTTGTGCCGGGTCATGGGCAATGTTGCTTAGATAGCACAAATATTCTACAGGTGGGGTATCAGTAATCTCTGCAATGTCACAATTGGCCTCTCCCTTGGGGTTTTCCTGTCTTCTATAGGCAGCGTTCTGTTCTCCTGGCTTTGTCTCAGTCTGAGAATGGCGGTGGATGATGTCACGGAGGGCAGGGATACGGGGCGGCGCTTGGGCTGCCACCTGTCCGGGATTCACCTGGACAGTTTGGGTTTTGAATCATGCTTCTGGGTTTCAGACTGCCTGAAACCTGGACACATTATTCAGACTGGACTTTGGCTTTCCAGCAGGGTTGCTGGCTGCAGTTGTCTAAACCAAGAGTATCTGTTACACTCTCTTTCACACTGCCCAAAGCCAGCACTAACAGTTCCTCCCCTTCACACAGATCGGAGACAAGAGAGTGCTCGTTCTGCTCCTCTTCTTCCCACTCCTACCCCTCTGTGATTGTCCACACCACACTCCAATCCCAGGCTGAGCCTCAGAAAAGGAGAGTGGGGGTGGGAAATGTGAAGCCCAGCAGCCACAGATCTGGATGAGAGGTGCTAACTGCCAAGGGGTGAGTGAGCTCACCATCCATTCCTGTCTGTGACTGAAGTCCCCCATCTGAGTGAGTGCACAAAGGTAAATCGGGGTTCTCAGAGCACTCCTTACATCAGAATTCCCCTTTATACCAGAGGCCACAGTGTTCCCCCTTACAACAGAGTCCTCTCCGTATATCAGAGTTCTCAGTGTTCCTCCTTAAATCAGGGTTCCCAGAGCATCCCTTATGTTAGAGGCCCCATAGTACTACCTTACATCAAAGTTTGCAGAGCCCCCCCCCTTACAGCGCCAGAGAACTCTGTGGATTCAAATGTAAAAGGGGAACTCTGCAGATTCAGTGGTAAAAGGGGAACTCTGTGGATTCAGAGGTAAAAGGGGAACCCTGTGGATTCAGATGTAAAATATATGTATAATTTATACTATGAAAACAACTTGTTGTGCGCTGTGTTTGGGTTTGACTTGAAGAAAAGGTGGCGTGGGGTAGCGACTGCCAGTCACCACGCAGCAGCTGAAACCGTCTTAGGGCTGGCAGAGGAACCAGATTTTCTCCATCTCTTTGCAGTCTTGCCAAGTTTCTCTGTGTGGTGAAGACTTGCTGCTGTTTGCTCCCCTGCTGTGTTGTGTTCCCGTGGGGTTAGACACTCTGGCTGGTTTTGTCTCAGATTCTGTTTCTGCCTAGGCTCACCTGATGCTGCTTCTGAAGTAAGTAGATGAAAGCAGATGGGTCTTAAAGGGACAAGGTACCTGTTTTCCTTGGTGACAGAATTACGGTTTTTTTTTCATATTTTTTGCAGATATGAGCTCACCACACCTGTCAGTGGCACAGAAGATTAGCAAAGGTACGAGGGGGCGGCGTGGGACATGACTTCAAAAGAATGCTCATGGAATGCAAGATATGGTGTTTTGCATTATTTTAGAAGCAGAAGCCCTAAAGGCAAACACTCCAGAAAACATAAGACTCACCACTGGTCATCCCCTGTCCAGGACAATCTGCATTCCCCACATTACCGCACAGGGCGGCTTTCATGTTTCTCAAGCAGCTCACGTAGCAATGGCTCACATGCGTTTAAAACAGCGCAATAGAAAATGCCTTGCCCAGCAAGCAGTCTGCAGTGACGGGAAATTAATTGGCATGGATTGCCACAAAAGTATGCAGCAAATATCCATGTCAGAGGGAAGACGCAGGCACAACCATCACAAACGCATGCAGAGATTTCCAAATGTATAAAGGAAGGGCCTTCTTTTCCATAATGACAGAGTTAAAAGCTCATTGCTGAAGAATGGGAGAGATCTGATAAGAAGACCAATTTACAGCAATAGTCTCCAAGCTTTATCCAACTAAGCTGGCTGATACATGTTTAAGCAACGCACTTCCAGGTGTGGATGGGGCCTGCCAGCGTCTGGTGCGCAAGTGTCTTTGCCTTTCAATACCTTTGGGGAAAAAAGTGGACTTAAGGCTGGTTCCCACTATATGCAGTCCAATGTGTTTTTATTAGAGTCAAAAATGCATGAACAGAGTTTACCATGGATTTCAATGGCCTACGCCACACCAGTGCAGTGTGTTCCAGTACAGTTAACTAAAGGAGAACATGGTTGCATTTTTTCTCTATGGAACGCAACTATAACATGGCAAAATGCATTGAAAAAGCACCTGAACACCTCAAAAATGTGCATGCAGAGAGATCAATTCAACTCAGAAATTTTGGTAAACTGGCCTGCAGACTTGCAGAAAATCTATACAGTGGCATTTTTTTTTGCCTGCCGACTAGCAACAGCGTTATCTGTGATGTTGAAAGCATTAAGAAATGGACTTTAACTCAAGTGGAACCAGCAGGAGTGAGCATGGTTCTGGAGGACTTGAACCAGGCTGCTGGCCTTTGGCCCAGGCTTCAATAGACCTAGTTCTAGGGATAGCACATTAAGTCACAGCGATGAGAGCCTTGTGGTGGTGCCACTGGAGGGTGGATGAAGCTTCCACACAAGCTCTTTGTAACATTCTCCATAATTGGAGGTTGTTGTTTGGCAAAACGTTGGACGAAGCGAATGACATTAGACTGTGGCCACACTCTGGACATTTCTACTAAGAGGAAGCAGCCGTCTTTTTTGCTCAAGTCGGTCAATCTTTAGAAGGGTTCAGGAGGCCAAATCATATAGGCCATGCTGCAATTTACCTGATCACAGTGAAGGGTGCTCAAACTTCCCATTTACATGGAATGAAACCCAGAGCAGGTTGCTAGACACGTGGAAAGTCTTTGAAGGTGGACCCAAACAGTGTCTTCCAGTGAGGAGGGTTTGGGCGGCAAACATCAAAGCTGGGAGTAAAATCACCAAATCCTTTAATTTATGGTCACCAGATCTCAAGAAGAAAGAATTACTGCAAGATTATGTATAAGAATTATACTGCAACAAGTTCATAGTGCTGGTGCCACCAAAAGAACAAAGCTGATGGTTTTTCCCTATTCTTTCTAGTACCCAAGCCATCAGGAGCTTTCCCTACTGTCTGGGTTTGAAGACATCAAATGAGTATATACACAACAACAGATTCAAGATTGAGTCTGTGCAAACAGTCATGGTGATAGTTCAGCGTGTGGACTGGTCAATCGACCTGGCTGACATATACTTCCATATACCAGCTGAACCATATGTCAGCTGAAGCAATCATCCACCCTTAACTGGACTCTACTTTAACCTCTATGTATCTTTGCTATGGTATGTGTCAGCTGAAGCAATCATCCACCCTTAACTGGACTCTACTTTAATCTCTATGTATCTTTGCTATGGTATGTGGCCACTTCCATCTGTTGCCCTATGTGCATTATTATAATGTTTTTGTTTCTCTGTAGTGTCTTACCCAAGTTTTATGTGCTGCTATCTTTATGGCCCATCTCTGGTTTGTCTTAAGTGAAAGGTCCACTTGATTGTTAGGCATCCTTATAATCACTCATGATTAATTAACAAACTTCCACCCCCACCCTTATACCAGTATAAATTTGAGCACACTTATGGGGCAAGCACATTGCAGGGGCTGCTTTCTCGAAGTGATGCTTTCTACAAGTGATCAGCACTTCAATCTCTGCACTTCAGCGATTTGCACAAAGTGAATATACATAGAAAATTACACTGCAAACACCCAACAGCCTTCAGGTGACCCAGTCCCTCTATTCAGCTCTCCTTCCACTCTATAACATGCATTCTCTACCACTCCTTCTGGCACTTGTGTCCTCTCTTCTCAAACTCTCTTACCTTCACCCCTTTTCTCCACCACCCAGCTTTTATATATCGCCCCACCTTCTGTCCTCTCCCTATTACGGCTCCCACCAACTCTTTCTCATTCTACATCCATGTACTGACAGAGCCATGAGGACTCTGAGACATGCCCCTCCATTTAAATCACACTCCCACATTACCTCGCTCACCCTCCTGCTTCTCCTAACCTCTGGTGATATATCCCCAAACCCTGGGCCTCTATCATCCATGTTTGCCCGGCGCTCCCATCTCCCAACACCCTCTGCCAGCAGCCGCAACCCACAGAACTTGGTCTCTATTCCTCTTATTCCTAATACCAGCCTCCCCTTCTCATGTGGCCTCTGGAATGCCCGCTCTGTCTGCAACAAGCTCACTGCCATCCATGACCTCTTTATCACTAATTCCTTCAACCTCGTCGCCATTACCGAAATTTGGCTTCATGAATCTGACAATACAGCTCATGCTTCCTTCTCCCATGGTGGCCTTCTCTGGACACACTCCCCTAGACCAAGTGGATGGAAGGGAGGTGGAGTGGGAATCCTTCTTGCACCACACAGCACCTATCAGGTACTCCATCCTCCTCCCTCTCTGACACTCTCCTCTTTTGAAGCACATTGCATCCGTCTATTTTCTCCTATTCCTCTAAGAGTGGCTGTCATTTACCGGCCCCCTGGGCCGGTATCAACTTTCCTGGATGACTTCTCTGCCTGGCTACCCCACTTTCTCTCTTCTGAAATCCCCACAATCATTCTTGGCGACTTCAACATCCCTGTTAACACTATCACTACTCTTACTTCTAAACTTCTCAGTCTAACCTCATCTTTCGACCTGAAGCAATGGATACAGACTCCTACCCACTCCAACAGCAACACCCTAGACCTTGTCTTCTCCTATCTGTGCACTCCGTGCAACCTTTCCAACAATCCTCTCCCACTCTCTGATCACCACATTTAAGTTTCACTCTTTCACTGTCTTCCACCTCCTCTCCCTCCAACCACCTAACAGTTACCCGTAGAAACCTTTGCCACCTCAACCCTTCTCTTCTCCACTCTGCCAATGACCACCTCTATGACAAAATCTCACCCTTGTCCTGCCCCAACCTAGCCACACTTGTCTTTTTTTTTAAAGATATTTTTATTGATTATAAAGACATACAAACACAAAAAAACCAACAACCATATGTCGGGCAACATGCCCAATCAGCAAATATAAAGTATTGGTGGCTTATACTTGGGTAATAAAAAGCTTTCCCAGTTACATTTTTGCATCATGGTATATCATTAACTAAGCATACTTGAGTCTATTGGGTATACGGCATAGCATATCATTATTTATAACAATTCAGATGGACCATTGTTAATTTAGGGTAGAGTGAATGTCCCTGCTCCCTATGGCAGGGCGGGACATAGTGTAAGGGGGCTGGCCAGCCACCCGCCCCAGATCTTGTGAAATCCTTTACTCCGTTTTCGGAGATCAAATGTGATCTTGTATAGGGGTAATGCCTCATTCACCAATTTCAGCCATAAGTTTTTATCCAATGTCTGTGAACTCTTCCACGTCAACAAAAGAGATTTCTTCGCGTAGAAGAATAGGATACGAAGGAGCCTCTTTGTCGAGGCAGACAGTGACAGGTCCCCAAAGATTCCCAAAAGGCAGTTCTTAGGGTTAATAATATTAGGAAGGCCCAAGGCTGTCGAGATGAAG
>BLSH010363355.1:97972-112713 GCA_018402905.1 Glandirana rugosa | reverse complement strand
GGACGTCCCCCTCGGAATTCCCCCCTAGGCACAGTCGCTATTCCACTGACCCGGGGAGAAAAAATGACTACCTTGGGTCATGTCCTCCCAGCCGACATGCTGGAGTAGTCACCGGGACTGTCGGTGTGTGTCGGGGGATTTAATATTTTTTGTTTTTTTTTGTTCTAAAAGGTCCTTCTACCACTACACTCAAAACCCCTACCTCATACTCAGTTACTAAGTACAATGTAGGGTTTATATTTACATTATAACCGTACCAGGTTTTTCCAGTTGAGTTGGAAAAAAAAAAATTTCAACTCAATTGTCACGGAACTATTGAATGTAGAGTGGATGTCAGATATACCTTTGTATCACTATCCCCCTTTGTTATGTAACTATGGAAAATTAATAAACTCAACTTTAAAAAAAAAAAGGTTGAGTTGACCTTTTTGGACCATGCCAATATTACATTTATATTTGGGATGTAACATGAATCATTGACTCATACTCCATCCCCAAAACTCACATCACCATCTTCCTGGAAAATCTTGTTTTTTTTTGTTTTTTATAATTTAGGGGGCTGTGTGTGGCTGTCAGGGCCACTGATGAGGTCGTACAGCCGACCCTCCTGTACTGGGTTCCATCAGTAAAAAAGAGGGGCCCAGTCACCTTATCGCTGACACGGATCCCCCCTTAAGGCTCCCCCTGCAGGACTCCTAGCCTCTCCTTCTCTCCCTCCAGCTGCACTGCACGGGAATCAGTTTTAGTATTTGTGCCCCCCGCTCTGATCACCCCCACCTTCCTGTTTTCTGGGCCCTCTTTTTAGCCCCCTATATCACCTGCTGTCAGCAGGCCCCCTTTGTACCCTTTACCTGGCAGTGCTGCTGCCTGCCCTTCTCCCACTCCCTTCCAACAGTAGCTGCTGAGGGCACACGGGGTAATTTCAGGATGGAGAGTGGGGAGGGGTGGTAAATATGTCTGTCAAGTAGGCTTTATGGGGGCCCCATGATTTCAAAAAGCAGCCCTGTGACTGTTCCCCCTCAGCTGCTCCATCAAAGTCCAGAAAGGAGGAATGGAAATTACTACAACTTTTAGGCTTGGTTCACAATGCATTTTTCCCTGCTTTATGCAGAAATGAAGGGCATTATTTTTAACATGGGTTCCTATAGTAATGCATTCTTGTGCCTCTGCATTTTTGGAAAGTGCTGGGGACACTTTCCAAAGTACTGCATTTTTTTTATGTGATTGTTGCCACAATTTGCATGTTTTTTTTACTTTATGTTCACTGTATATAGCTAGAGTCATCAGCTGTCAGCGGGGAACCCTAAATTAGCAGGATATAAAAAAAAAAGATTTGCCGGCTAAAAAAATTCAAGAAAAAAATGCCTTGGAGCCCTTCAGTCTGGTATGGATTTTGAGGAGAAACCCCAATCCAAATTAAAAAAAAAAAAACAGCAAGGGCTCCCCCCGAAATCTATACCAGACTCTTATCGGAGTACACAGCCCGGCAGGCCAGAAAAAGGAGGGGACGTGTGAGCGTCCCCCATCTTAAACCATACCAGGCCACAAGTCCTCAACATGTGGGGGTGGTCCCCATGTTGATGGGGATAAGGTCCTCTTTCCCACAACCTGGGCTGTAGGGGGTCTGCAGGCAGGGGGCTTATTGGAACCTGTAAACCCCCTTTAACAAAGGGGCACCCAGATCTCATCCTCCCCTATTTAAATGAGTATGGGGTACACTGTACCCCTACTCATTCACCCCCAAAAACAGTAGTGTAAAAAACCAAGAGACAGTTTTTGACCTTTTTTAAAAATGTCTTCTTCCTCTGGTCTTCTTCTCCCACCAGTGTTCTTCTCCTGCCGGTCTTCTCCCGCGCCGTCAGCCCGCTGAAAATAAAAAAAGCTATCTTCCTCTTACGCTGGCTACTGCCATTCTGTCTGCTCCGATGTTAGACACTGACCCCTCCCCCTTGTGATGTCACAGACCCATCATGCCCTAGGCAGTGACGTCACAAGGAGGTGGGGGTCTCTGGATGACGTCACCCACCCGATGGCCATGCCCCATATTTATTTAAGAAATGTCAGACCTTGAAGCGGACAGAACAGCAGAAGCCAGTGTAGGGGAAGAATCCCTTTTTTTTTTACCTTCAGTGGGTCGGTGGCAGCAGCGGCGGTGGAGGAAGAAGACCAGTGGGAGAAGAAGACTGGAGGGAGAAGACCAGCAGAAGAAGACGAATGGTAGAAGAAGACTGGAGGAAGAAGTCAATTTTTGACAGGACCTGTCAAAAACTGTCTCTAGTTGTTTGACACACTATACTACTTTTTTTTGGGTGAATGAGCAGTGATACAATGTACCCCTACTCATTCACATGGGGGGGGCGGGATCTGGGGGCTCCCTTTTTAAAGGGGGCTTCCAGATTCCGATAAGCCCCCTGCCTGCTGCCCCCACAACCACAGCCCAGGGATGTAGGGAAGGGGCCCTTGTCCCCATCAACATAGGGAACATCCCCCATGTTGACGGCATGTGGCCTGGTATGGTTCAGGAGAGGGGACACTGCCTGCTAGGCTGCATGCTTGGTTAAGGGTCTGGTATGGATTTTGGGGGGGGGGGGGACCCAAAGTGGTGTGTTTTTTTTTTTTTGGCGTGGGGTTTCCCCTCAAAGTCCAAACTAGACCCTTAGGGGATGCCATTTTTTTAAATTGTTTTTTACATTCAGCTGTCAGCAGGAAATCTGTTGTAAAGGATGCTGCAACCATGTTCAATACCCACTCCTTAGCAACAGGTTATATACATAACAAATGCAAAGATGCGAATGGAGCCTTACAGACGGTCCATAGCCCAAAGTTTTAGAGGTACAAAGTTTGTACCTTTCTTTTAAAAATAATACAAAAAAACTTGTTAGTTGGATTTGGGCTTTAACCGCTTGTCGCCCGCCCACCGTCAAATGACGAAGGGGCGATGCGGCTCTTGTTCTCAGATTACATCATATGACGGCGCCCTAGAACAGCCGCTATCGCTGCTATTACTGACACAAACTAAGAAAACCGTCTTTTTTTTTTTTTTTTTTTTTAAATTTTCGGTCTTTAAAAACTTTAAAGACTCTTTAAAGTTTCATGTCCTTCTAAGACCACTCTGTCCACAGGGTGACAACACTGCTGCACAATTTGCAGCAGGGAACAGAGGAGAAGAAAGATACAATTTCCTGTCCCATTCACCTCCATTCTCACCTTTGCTCTGCTGTTCTTATCATTTCCTTCGCTTTCTCAGGCTCAGTCCTAAGGTAGATCTGGAACGTGGAGAAGGTCTGAATAACGCCCATCAGCCCTGCCAATGGCAGTTGGATCTTAGTCACAACACTTTCTATCCTGCAAAGGTAAACATCACTGAGAGTGAATGAGGAGGTTAGAGAAAACAAATGCAATCTTTACATTCCTGTTTATATACGAGGTGTGTCTATAAAGTCCGGTGAACGGTATCAGAAACAGAAGCTACAAACAAATTACCTTTATTGGCCTTCAAAATGATTGCTATCCTTCACAACACACTTTTAGCAACGTTCATAAAGCTTCTGGAAACGGTTAGCAAAGGCATCTTTAGGAAGCGATCGCAGAATCGCTGTCACGCATCCTTGGATTTCCGCCACGTCCACAAATTGTGCGCTTTTCAGGCGGGGAAACAGAAGTCCAAAGGTGCCAGATCAGGGGAGTACGGTGGATGGTCGGGAACAGGTACACCGCGCTGAGCCAAGAATTGGCACGCATGAATCGCAAGCGTGTTATCGTGCAGCCATATTCATGGTGATGAAACCTCCAGAGGTTTCTGCTCATCTGTCAGCTTGTGTGGTACAAACCGAGAATAGATATTCCACTTACAAATCCTCAGTAGTTTCTTTTTGTCGCAAAAGCGGTTGAAACAGTCCTAAGCACATTTTATGCTCACGGCTTCAGCCCTGTACACGTGCACCAACATTTCATGTGCAGGACTGGTCTTGGACAAAAATATGCCCGACCATTTTAGACTGAGCAGTCCATGGCTACGACACTGCACCACACCAATATGACAGAAAACCACACGGCCCACCAATACTTCACCATGCACTGCATGGCTACCACACTAGTACAGTAGCTCACCAATGCTACAACCCAACACACCAATACTACAGCCCACCAACTGCATCACATGACACCAATACTACACCACATCTAGGTTACACCTCACCACATCATTATTGGAGACCACCATACTAATAATTCAACCCTCCAGACTACTGGATCCCCAGTATGACAACTTGGCTACATGTAATGTGCCCCATCATGTATTATATATTTCTGGATTTCGGGTAACCCTCTTCCCAGAGGATAAATACAGCACCCCCAGATCTTGGATAATCTCTTTGGCACATAATGTATATAAGTTGGTCTCCAGAATTGGTTGTTAGAGGTAACTGCACATTTTTGCTCACTGATTGGTTGTTAGAGCTCACTGCACATCATTCCTACTCATTGATTGGTTGCTAAAGGTTACTGCACATCCTTAAACTCACTGATTGGTTGTTAGAGGTTACTACACATAATTCCCATTCACTGTCTGGTTGCTATAGATTACTGCACATCCTTACTGCTCCCCCATTGTTTACTAGAGGTTACAGCACATTAGTATCACTAACTGGTTGCTAGAGGTTACTGCACATCATTACTGTTCACTGACTGGTTGCCTGATATTACAGCAAATTATAACTGTACCCCAAGCACAACAATGTACCCCCAGCACATCAATGTACCAGCAGCACACCTCTGTAACCCGCCCCCCCCCCAAAATCTCTATACATCCAGCACAACTCTGTATCCCCAGTACATCTTTGTATCTCCAGAAGACTTCTGCACCCCTTAGCACACCTCTGCACTATTCCATATCCACTAGCACATCTTCATACTCTCTTGGACATTTCTGCACCCCCCCCACCCCACACACACCCCCCCCAGCATCCAACGTATGCCCCAGCACACCTTTGTACACCGAACACACCTCCTTAAGTCCAGCAAATCTCTGCACCCCCACTACATCTCTGCACCCCCCCCCCCTGTGCCCCTCCATACCCTCTGCATATCTTTGAGCCTCTAAAACATCTTTTCACCCCCTTTGCCCCAGTACATCTGTTTATTCCCGCAGCACATCTTTGCAACCCCCTCCTGCACCCGCTAACACACCTCCATACCTTCCAGGATCTTATGTAACCTCCCCCATCTTTGTAACCTGTTGAGCACCCCATAGCCACATACCATTCTATTACATTTCTCAGGCTGTGGTTTCTTTGGTGGCTGCGAGAGTACACAGAGGGTGGAGTAGCTGGGTCACTAGCATTGATATTTTTGGGCAGCTGAGCTGCCCCAAACAGCTCTTCGTCTCCAGCAGCATTTGGTATACAGTGGAGTAGGGAGTCAGAGGGGGCATCTGATTCCGTATCTGGGCTTGTGTACTGAAGCTGGTGGCTGCCCAGCACAGGCGTGCCTCTCTACTCCTCGCAATCTGCTTATAAACATCATCAATGCTAGTGACCTTAAGGCAGAGTGTACTTCTGCCAGCACCAGAGAAGCCTCAGAGCTGCCGGCCAAAGGTGCAGAAGCAAATCTGGGACGGAACAGGACAGTTGCCATGTATGCTATGTGCGGGCTAAGGGGTCAGCTGATTTGGGTCCTCCAACAATGAAAGACCCAGGGTAGCTGCCCCTTTTGCCAGGCCTTGTTAAGACATGCGGCAAATGCCCGCTGTGCCCTGTGGCCAGTCGGGGCCTGTTCATGCATCTCCATCACCATTTTCCCCAATTTGTAGCAGAACTTTATGTTCGCTTGTTGCTCTATTGCACTGTGACCCTACCTCTCACATTGACTACGTTTGACTGCTCACAGTGGGTTTACCCTGATGGTCATGCATGGGCACGAGGCCCATATTGCCATTGAGATATCAGGCCATTCACCAAACTGTTAAGACACTCCTAGTATGCTGAGGCGCTGTACAAGTGATATAAACAAGTTTGAATAATACAGATAATACCAGAACATACAAGCCTGACAACTAATTGCAGCTTCTGCAGCACATACAGTATGTATGTTAGTAACTAGTGTTGGGCGAATGGTTCGGGCTGTGCAAAAGTTTGTCCCGAACATCGCCTGCTTGCCAGTTCGGCAAACACCCGCATTTTTCAATGTGCATTGTAAGCCCTGATTGGGCAAAGCTTTGCCAGATCAGGGCACAGTGAAAGCTGGTTGTTAAGGAGCGGGGTCGGGAAGCCGGTCATGGCATCCTTAACAACCGATGAGTCATCAGCTGCCAATGGGCTTCCCCGCTGATGGCTGGAAAAAAAAACATTGCCGGCAATATAAAATATAAAAAATGAAAAAACAAAAAAACAAAAGGATTGCTTTGGGTCCCCCAAAATCCATACCAGACCCTTACCTGAGCATGCAGGCCAGGAAAGCGGGGGGGGGGGGGGGTCAAGCGAACAACCCCCCCCACCTGAACCATGCCAGGCAACATGCCCTCAACATGGGAGGGAGTGCTTTGAGGCAGGGGGGGCTCTGACCCCATGTTGATGGAAACAAGGGCCTCTTCCCCATAAACCTGGCCAGTGGTTGTGGGGGTCTGCAGGCAGGGGGCTTATTGGAATCTGGAAGCCCCCCTTTAACAAGTGGACCCCCAGATCCTGGCCCCCTAGGTGAATGAGTATGGGATACATTGTACCCCTACTCATTTACCAAAAAAAGTGTCAAAACGGAAAAAAAACAAAAAAACAAAAAACAAAACTGTTTTTGACAATTACTTTATGAAAAAAACAAAACAAGTGTCCCCTAATGTAGTTCCACCGCCACTGCTGGACCCGAAAAAAGAAAAAAATGCTCTGCCTTCGAAGCAGACAGACCACTGAATGCCTGCTCCGCAGCATGACAGTTCTTATATAGGTAAGGGATGAGGCCACATGGTGATGCTGGGTCGGTGATGCCACAAGGGGGCGGTGCCACCTCTTGGTGTCTCCACTCCTCACCCATATATGAACTGTCAAATGGCAGAGCCTGCAGTAGGCGGTTAGTCTTTGTTGAAAGCAGAGCAGTTTTTCTTTCCTTTATTCGGGTCCGGCGGTTTCCTGGCCTGCCAGGCTGTGTGCTCAGATAAGGATCTGGGTATGGATTTTGGGGGGACCCCACACCATTTATCTTTAAATTTTGACATGGGGGCTCCCCTTAAAAATCCCTTAGGTCTGGTATGGTAATCTATACACTGTACAGATGAACCACTTTACAGGCAGACTAAGGGGACCCCCAGGTACTATATGAAAAATTCCTTTAAATATTTTTGTTTTACTTTAAGCATCAGTAAAATCGCTGCTCTTTTAAAAATTATATTTTTTATGAGTTTTGTTTGCATTGATACATGTCCCCCCAGGGCAGTACCCGGGCCCCCATACCCATTTTTATCATTTGCATATAAGCCTTCAAAATGGGGACTTTTGATTTTTCAAGTTCGGTTCCCATAGACTTCAATGGGGTTTGGAGTTTGGGTCCAAATTCTTGCCCATGTTTGAGAGTTCTGGTGTGAACTGCACCCGGGGAGGGGGGGGGGCGGTATTCGGTCCATCTCTAGTAGAGGAGGAGAAAGTAGTGCTGCATCTGTAGATTTTCCATTACAGAGATCTGGCATGAAAAATTAAACTTGGGCATTTTATACATCCAGTGCATCGCCCACACCCAGCATGTTATATGTTTATTTGTGAAATACTTATTTTAAATTAAATAGCAAAAATGTAAATCATCAGATTATATTGTTTCAACCTGGAACAGAAAAGATTCAAATTAACCCTTTAAGCTATTTTCTGAAAAGATTTGGCAGTATGACATTGTAAATTCCCAACGTTCAGAACCCCTTAATGGGCCGGGGGAGCCACATATCAGATGATGGATATATAGAAGTAGTTGGACCTTCTTTTGTCAGTGTAAGGGATGGCTTCATATATTTCCTTGTATCCAGTGTTCACATGGCGATACTTCTCATGCTCATACGGGGCCAGAATATTTATCACCTGAAAATAAGTGAAATCTTTATCTTTACTCATGGGAGACAATGGAGATATTTTTCAATAAATAATTCTTTCATGCCTGACCTGTATTTAAAAAGAAGAGTCCACATTAAAACCTAGCTGAACTTCCAGTTTAAACCGGCTAAATACCTCCCGGGTGCATGAAAAAAAAAAAAAAAAAAGGCGCGCAATAGACCTGTGCAATTAGTTTCGTTCTGAATGCGTTTAAATGAATATCGACAAATTTGTTAATTCGGAATTATCAGAACAAAAACCCATTTAACAAATTTTTCAGAATATTAACAAATACAAATTTATCCGAAACTAAAGCAGAACTCCGGAATCGGCAAAAAATCCCCCATTAGTGCACCCCTCTATACTAAACACTATTACATTTGTGAAATTTGTTACCTTTGAAGAGATATTTCTAATATGATTTTCAGGAAGTGGTCTCTCTGATTCGAAAAATGCACCATGTATTTTGCCAGAAAGGAACGGTTAGAACAGCGATTACATCATATCCTCTTCTCTCTGCTTAAACTGAACTCAAACTACATTTCCCATCATGCTTTGCATATTGCAATGAATGTGGGAGGTACACTAGGCCTGTAAATGTAAATGTGAATAAACCCATTTCAACATAAATCACACCCCTCATTCTGCAGCCAGGACCACTAACCAGTAACACACAACATGTCTGTTCTCTCCCCTCTAGCCACAAGAAGATTAACATATTGCCCTTACTTTATGTAATCATTACTGATCTGTACACACATCTCATAATGATATATTATACACACTGCACTCTGCTGTAGTTCACTATTAGAAATAGTCCTTCTCCTCCACCTGCAGATTTGAGATCTTTATAAAAATCAGTGCTAGTGTGGTGTATGAGGACATTCCTAGACGCACCACAGAAAGAGCCGGAACATGCTGCTTTACATCACCATGTTGCAGAAGTAAATGTTGGCATGAGAAAAAAACAAAGAGGTGCAGCGCTAACTTATCAATGACACAATAGTGGTTGAACCCTTTAATGTATGGAAGTCTCAATAAGCTTCAATATCAGTGTGGTCTCCTCATCAGAGCCCATATGTGCATTGTCATCATCAGAGCCCATATGTGCCTTGTCATCATCAGAGCCCATATGTGCCTTGTCATCATCAGAGCCCATATGTGCCTTGTCATCATCAGAGCCCATATGTGCCTTGTCATCATCAGAGCCCATATGTGCGTTGTCATCATCAGAACCCATATGTGCATTGTCAGATTTCCACCGATACCACTTTTTTGCCACCGAGTACGAGTACCAATACTTTATCTTTGGTAGTCGTAGATACCAATTACCGATACCTATCGCCTAGGAAGAGTAGGTAGAGGGCTGGTTTAGGAGGTGCTCCTCAACATCCCCTTTACATTACATGAGCCACTGCTCCTCTGCATCCCCTTTACGTTACACAGCTCCCTGCTCCTCTGCATCCCCTTTACATTACACAGCCCCCTGCTCCTCAACATTCCCTTTATATTACACAGCCCCCCAGGGCTGGTGCAAGGGTTTTTGGCACCTTAGGCAAAACCTCATTTTGCCGCCCTTTTGGCTCCACCCCTGACTCCACCCCCTTTGCCCTGTCCATGTATACGATGGAGGTGGAGATTTTTGCAGCGCCTCTCTACCTATTTATTTAGCTGTGGTCCCATAAGCCTGTGCCTCTGGACCCAGCCTCATTTTACCACCCTGGTGTGCTGCTAGCCATGGCTTTCCAGTGACATGAGTGATCGACGTAGAGCAGTGACGAATCAACAATGGCTGGGCGCCCCTGGGTGGCAGTGCGCCCTAGGCGGCCGCCTACTCTGCCTAGTGGTAGAGCCGGCCCTGCAGCCCCCTGCACCTCTGGACCCCTTTACATTACTCAACCCCTTGCACCTCTGGACCCCTTTACAGTGCACAGCCCCCTGCTCATCTGCATCCCCTTTACATTACACAACCCCCCCCCGGTATCTTTAGTGTCTAATGAGACCCCCATATCTCTCTTATTTGAGACAGAGAAAGGGACTGAATACAGTCCCCTTTCTCTGCAGCACTTTACTTCAATGAATGAGGAATTTCTCATTCATTGTTAAAATGACAGACGTCGGCACATGCAGAACACTGCATATCTCCTTAACTGTGCAGGTTTGGGAGATATGCAGGGCACCTTCAGGTAAGACTTATTTTAGGCTTACCTGTAGGTTAAAGTGGTTGTAACAGGTTGACAACCATTTTAAACACTGACTGGTGGCATTAAGCATTAATGGGGTTGATTTACTAAATGCAAACAGACTT
The DNA here is from genome assembly GCA_018402905.1 of Glandirana rugosa. Taxonomy (NCBI): domain Eukaryota; kingdom Metazoa; phylum Chordata; class Amphibia; order Anura; family Ranidae; genus Glandirana; species Glandirana rugosa. The sequence goes on along the minus strand of BLSH010363355.1, from coordinate 102,342 downwards.
TGCACTTTGCAAGTGCAGTTGCTCCCAGGGTTTAGTAAAAGAGGTGGAGCTTCACTTTGCAAAGAATACCCAATCACATGCAAGGAAAATAAGGAGTTATTGCTTCCACATGATTGGATGATGGAAGTCAGCAGAGTTTCCCCTCATTTACGAAGCTCTGGAGCAACTGCACTTGCAAAGTACACAGTCTATTTGCCTTTAATAAACCAACTCTAATGTGTCTATAGATGCACAGCTATTAGTTTACTTAAAGTGGTAGTAAACCCTCCTATCATTTTCAGCCAAGGAAGTTGCCATCTTAGCCTCTGTTTAATCTTCAACTGCCATGATGCTGCACATGTGATCAGCAATGACACCAGCCATTGGATGGTTTGACCGTTTGGTTTAGAGCACAACCAATTGGAGTGTTACATTTCACGTGCCGGAAATGTGACTGGTTTTTAAACTGTTAAATGGATGGGTTTACTACCGCTTTAACCACTTCAGCCCCGGAAGGATTTCACACTTTAGGACCAGAGCACTTTTTGCGATTCGGCGCTGCGTCGCTTTTACTGACAATTGCGCGGTCGTGCGACGTTGTACCCAAACACAATTTGCGTCCTTTTTTTTCACACAAATAGAGCTTTCTTTTGGCGGTATTTGATCACCGCTGCGTCATTTCTGATCGCCGCTATAAACAAAAGAAGAGCGACAATTTTGCAAAAAAAACCCAAATTTCTTACTTTTTGCTAAAATACAAATCCAAAAAAAAAAATATAAAAAAACATTTTTTTTCATCGGTTTTGGCCGATTTATATTCTTCCTCATATTTGTAATTAAAAAAATCGCAATCGGCGTTTATTGATTGGTTTGCGCAAAAGTTGCCGCGTTTACGGATGATGAGAATTCATTTCTGGGGTTTTTATTTTTTTTTATTTTTTACTAGTAATGGCGGCGATCTGCGATTTTTAGCGGTACTGCGATATTGGGGCGGACATGTTGGACCATTTTGACACTTTTTTGGGACCATTGGCATTTATACAGCGATCAGTGCTATAAAAATGCACTGATTACTGTGTAAATGCCATTGGCAGTGAAGGGGTTAACCTGCAGGGGGCGCTCTAAGGGTTAACTGTGTTCCCTGGGCGTGTTCTAACTGTGTGTGGGCTGCACTAGCTGGGGAAGGGAAGTGATCACAGCCCTTCCCCCCTCACAGAACGGAGGTCCGTGTTTACTTACACGGACCTCCGTTCTTTCACTCCGGGGGGGGCATCGCGGGTAGCCGGTGGAGATCGCACCCGCTCCCTGGCCCTCCCCGGACGCACTGGGCGCGATCTGGCAGCTGCCGTCATATGACAGCGTTTTGCGCAGGAGAGCCACCTTGTCGCCGTCAGATGCCGATCGGCGGTCGGCAAGTGGTTAATGTTACTAAACCCACAACAGTAAAATATCAGTCTGTATATGCAGTAATGCATGCTTGTTATAGTCACCATGGAACATAAGGGGTTAATCCTCTGCATTGTGTAAAAAGACTGTCTTCTCTGATCCTCCCCTTCTTTCACTGTCCCCAATTCATGTCCTGATAGAATAGAGCCTTGGAGGCACTCTGCACATGCGCAGTATGGTGTGTATTGCTAGAGAGTTTTTTTTCTAGGGAGAGTGCATGTGATCAGCACAGGACCGATCAGAACTGTCCAGACCAGGGGTCAGAGGTCCTGCAGCCTTATAGGACAGTCAGAGGAGAATGAAAACTCCTATAAGCTTTAACCAGACGCTGATAGAAGTCACAAGACTGCAATATACTGCTGATGAGAAAAGGTATTAAGCAGTTTATTTTTACTAAAACAAGTGCATGTCCATGTTCTGTGTACTGTGTGAGACCAGATATAGTGAACACAGGCTCTGGGGTTTAGTAACACTGAACATAGGTGTGTGCAGCCTGTTGTATTAGGGTGTGCACCCCAAAGCTCAAAACACACATCCCTTTCTCTGCAGCATCAGACAGTGAATGAATGGGAAGTGCTCTGTGCTGAGCGGCTTCCTGTTCATTCATTCACAAACTGAAGCATAGTAAACAGTTGGCTATGCTTTAGTTATGAATGAACACAGTAAGTGAGTGCGTTCACTTAGAAAAGGAAGGGGCCTGTACATTACATATTTATTAGCTCCTTCCTCCATTCTCCATTCTGAACACATCCCCGTAGCAGCTGAGAGGAGAAGAGGAGGGAAGCCAGCAGCATTGTGGGGGGGCACAACATGGGGTTATCTGCACCGCACGCAGTGATTATGGTGTGCCACACCTCCCCCCCCCCCCCACAGAGCTGCTGTCTTCCCCCCCCCCCCCTCCTCTCTCCTGACAGCTGCTGTAGAAGATGGGTCATGATGGAGAGATGGGAACGGGTCGGTAAATTTGTAATTTACTGGCTCCTTCCTTTTCTGAATGGACAGAGTCAGTGATTGGTACCAATTGGTTCATTCATAACTGAAGCATAGTAAACTGTTTTTTACTATACTTCTGTTTCTGAATGAATGGGAGGCTCGGTGCACAGCTATTCCTGTCCATTCATTCTATGCAGCTGAGGCTACACAGATAGAGATTGAGGGCTGAGGTTTGTTTAGACCCCTGATATCTCATCAAAGCCCCCCAACAGAGCTCCTAAAAAAATTTGTAAAAAATTATAAAAATAAAATTGTGAAATAAATAAAATGAAATGGTAAAAAAAATAACATTAAAATAAAAATTGAAAACTACTGACACCAGCGAGGGAACTATCAGGATCGCAAAGGTTGCTATTGTGACCGGGCCCTGGCATTTCACCACCATGGGGAGGCCCGAAGATGGCAGAAAGGGGGCCCCCTGCAGAACTTGTAAGAGGGCCCCGTTGTTGGACCATAATAAAGGGACCCGCAATGGGAGTAAAGGGCTCCAGGATCAGCGAGAAGAGGAAAGGGCCCTTCATAATTTCTTGCACCGGGGCCCTGAAGGTTCTAGTTACGCCTCTGCATCCCTGGCTTACTTTATCTCTCATAGAGACATACAGTATGTCAGATAAGGCAGCACATACAATAAGGGACAAAAAAACAAACAAAGCTATTCAATACTGACATCTGCAAGGATTTGAGTCATCTCTTCTGAGTGGTCCTTGCAGTGAACCTCCATATAGGAGAAGTAGGAGAAGAAAGCAAGGCAGCCTTGTGGCTTTAAGATCCGATCCACCTGAAATGACGATGACATCTACATTAATATATCAGCAAATGTGTGTCCTTCACAGAACAGGATGAAATACTGATTGTATAAAAAAAAATAAAAAAGTATATTCTAGCATATAGAGTTCAGTGATTTGGGGAATGTAATGTATAGCACAGTGTATAAAATTCAGATGCTTGGTGTATGTAATATATACTGTAACACAGGGGCAAAGGGTATAGTGTGTAGCAGTTCCATGTGTATATAATATATAGTATAGAGTGTAGCAGTTCAGTGTATGTAACGTATAGCACTGTGCATGGGGTGCAGTAGTTAAGACTATGTAATGTATAGCACCGTGTACAGAGTGCAGCCCTTGTATGTTAAATGATCCCAACCTACATAATTGCTCACATAGCAACCTGTATCCTCCAAAGAGGCATACTTGCTTTCACTACTTGGCTGCCCTGAGCCAATGACTGACTGGCATTGGATGCTGTGGGCGGGACTGTGGCAGACGTGCTGGCTGTGTGATTACTCATGCAGACGCAGCACTCCGCCGGGTTTCAGTCCCGACTCCCACGCTGCAGACCATCCACTCCAGCATGCTGTCCTCAAGTGAAGCTCTGCACAGTGTCAGCCCGCTCTTTGCAAGCTGATCTCTGCACACACCAGCCTGCCTATTAGATGGGGTAAGTGCGGGACTTGTCCCGACTTCGAAAGGGGGGGCACCCCGAGCCCCTATCTGGGACCCTGTATGCCCTGGTGACTGTATACCCTATCTGGTGACTGTATACCCTACCTGGGACTCTGTATACTGCTATATGGTGATTCTGTATACCCCTATCTGGTGACTCTGTATATTGCTATCTGGTGACTCTGTATACTGCTATCTGGGACCCTGCATACCTCCTATCTGGGACCCTGCATACCTCCTATCTGGGACCCTGTATACCCCTTTCTGGGACCCTGTATACCCTATCTGGTGACTGTATATCCTACCTGGGACTTTGTATACTGCTATATGGTCACTCTGTATACTGCTATCTGGGCCTCTGTATACTCCTATCTGGTGACTCTGTATACCCCTATCTGGTGACTCTGTATACCCCTATCTGGTGACTCTGTATACCCCTATCTGGTGACTCTGTATACCCCTATCTGGTGACTCTGTATACCCCTATGTCTCAGTGGTCTATCCCCA
>BLSH010363355.1:86597-97962 GCA_018402905.1 Glandirana rugosa | reverse complement strand
CTGCTTTATGGGGCTCTGTATACCCCTATCTGGTGACTCTGTATACTCCTATCTGGTGACTCTGTATACTCCTATCTGGTGATGCTGGGCTGTATACTCCTGACACAAGGGATGGAAACTATAAGGGGTGTGGCTTATGAGAAGTGTGAGGGGTCAAAAAGGAAAGGTGGGGTCTAGCGCCCCCCATCCTAAAATTTCACCAGCCGCCACTGCAGGCAGGGTAGTCCTCCTGCACATGCTCAGTGTCTTTTATATTGGAGAGAACATGTACTTGTTCTCGGAGATAGCCAGGTCACATGATATTGACATCACACATGTCGGCGTGTATGCAGGCCGGAGTGGAAATCTCCTCCTACCTGAACTCTCAGCACTGGAGAAACTGCAGATTATCAGGAAACTGTGGTATACAGGTCAGCAAAAAAGGTACATAGTGGCAGTATTTTAATGTACAAAGAAGATTTATAAGCTGTGGGCACCGTGGGGGGGCAGATGAACTATTTCCATATTACTGGGTTTAGTAACACTTTTAAGTCACCTGTCAGGGAAAGCTTCCCTGGGGTCACATGTGCGGGCACCCCTGCCCCGGCGTCACTGGACCTGATTGACAGCAGCAGGAGCCCCTGCTATCAATCCGGCCAATGAGGACCCAAGACACCGGCTGGAGCAGACTGCTCGTAGCTGCCGCTGGCTCAGGTAAGTGAAAGGGGGACTCTGGGGGGGGGGGGGGTCCCTATTTAGAAAAGGTTTATAGAATAGAATACATTAAGGCGAAAAACCATGAGACTTTACAACCCCTTTAAGCCCTGTGATGGGTGAAACTAATTTTCAGTGTGTGCTGTCAATGGATTGGAGTTTGGTGTATGTATTGTATAGCACAGTAAACAGATTGCAGTGATCCACTGTATGCAATTTACAGCACAGCATACATATAGCAGTTTAAACTATGTAAGTAAATCATAATGTACACGGTAAAGTATGTAGCACACGAAATGCATACATTGTACAGCTGTCTGCAGTATTCAACATGCAGCACATTGCTCAGGAGTCCAGATGTTGTTAACATGCAGCACAGTGTACAGAATACAGCGGTCAGATGTATGTAACATACAAACAAGTGGTTACTGCCCCCACCTGTAACTGGTCACTGCAGCAAGGAGCATAGGAAAGGCAATGCATATACAAAAAACAAAGAGAGCTCAACTTATGGACCAGCCTGCGACCAACTGAACTGGCATGTCCAACAGTATGCATTAAAAACAGGGGTTTAGTTGCACACATTTGCAAATACATGCGTAATCCACAGAGCCCGGCAAGGCACTCCATTTTTGGTGGCAGCAAAGGTGTCAGTGCGTTGCCTGGTCAATATAATCAAATGTGTGCAACTAAACCCCTGTTTTTAACGCATACTGTTGGACAGGTCAGTTTGAATTTGGTTGGTTGCAGGCTGGTCGGTAAGTTGAGCTTCCTTTGTTTTTTGTATACACGTTGCCTTTCCAATGCTCCTTGCTGCAGTGACCAGTTACAGGTGAGGGCAGTAACCACTTGTTTGTACTATGGATTATATTGGTCAGGCAATGCACTGACACCTTTGCTGCCATCGTGCTATGGGCTGGGTGTTCAGTGTGCCCCTGTGCCTTTAAGATGGGGTGGTCTCCCTGCAGGTTTATCTGCCCTACACCTGTCCATCTAAATGCATGTGCTTCCATTGTTGGAAACTCAAAGAAATTAGAGTTTAGATCCACAGAAAATGGAGTGCCTTGCCAGGGCTCTGTGGATTACGCATGTATTTGCAAATGTGTGCAACTAAACCCCTGTTTTTAACGCATACTGTTGAACAGGTCGATTTGGTTGGTCGCAGGCTGGTCAGTAAATTGAGGTTGGAATTTTCTTTGTTTATGTAACGTACATCACATTTTACGAGGTGCAGCAGTCAGAAAAAATAAAACAAGAAGACTTGTTTGTTTTTACCTCTTTTAGAAACGTCTCAATGTTAAACCAATGGACAGAAGAGCACGCTGTTATTAGATCAACAGAGGCGTCACCAACCGGCACCTCTTCAGCTGGACAGACACTGCAGAAAGAATAGGTTAGATTTTAAGTAGTGACACCATCTGGTTGGATTGAAAGCCCAACCCTGGGCTCTGTGCTTCTGACTTTTCTGCTCCATCCCTTCCCAAATAACACAAAGGGGTTGGTCTGTTTTATAAAGGATTCAAGGAAAAATCACCCAATGAATCCTTCACCTGGCATGCTCCAGTCACATTCCCCCTGTTTACAGTAGAATTAAGGTGTGCCAGGCCAATGCAGCAGCCAGTAAACCGCCAACAATGTCACATATACAGTAGCTGTACCGGTAAACTTCCCCCCTAGTGGTGAACTGTCTTTATTACACACCAGAGGGGCCACATTTATTTATTTATTTACAAATGTAAATAAAGAAAAAAAAAACAGCATGCTCCCCCATTTCCCAACAATATAATGTAAGAATCCCCAGCAATCACCCCAACATCCCCCAGCAATGTCCTTTAGGAATACCCACCAATTACCCCAACATCCCCCAGCAATGTCCTTTAGGAATACCCACCAATTACCCCAACATCCCCCAGCAATGTCCTTCCGGAATACCCACCAATCAACCCAACAATGTACCTTAGGAATATCCACCAATTACCCCAACACCCCTCAACATTATAATTTAGGAATATCCAGCAATCACCCCAACAATGTCCTTTAGGAATACCCACCAATTGCCCCAACAATGTCCTTTAGGAATACCCACCAATCACCCTAACAATGTCCTTTCAGGATATCCACCAATCACCTCAATATCCCCCAACAATGTCCTTTAAGAATACCCAGCAGTTACTTCAGCACTATGGCAAACTTTGCATGGTAATCTTTCTATAGCCCAAAGAGGTCTGTCTATATCAGGAAAGGAGCTATTTGGTTGGGTGTGCTCCCCCAGGCCAAAGTTTCCTTGTCCTCCTCTAAATGTAACTACCAAAAGACACTTAGAATCACCCCACCTGTATGTGACATTGGGTGAACTTGGGGCTTTCTTTGCCTCCTCTATCTGAGCCCCACTGATGTCGATTCCGAGAACTTTCTTGAAGTATTGAGAGAGAATTCTTGTGTTCTGCCCCGTTCCACAGCCAACGTCCACAGCAAATCCATACGTTTTGGGAAACTACAAAGACAGAAACATCTTCAAAATACATCACAAGGTGGTGTTTTCAGTTTAACCTCTTGCTTCCCACATCATGCTTATGTGTGGCCGCAAAGAGGGTGGGCTTTAAAGCCCTTACGCTGCACCTGCGGAGGCCGGTCAATTAGGGGCGCTTGGGCGCCGCCTCCCCGCCGCTGACAAGAGAAAAAAAGTCAGCCCGACCCCCTACAGGAGGCGCCAGTATGTTGACTTTTTCTTTTCTTGGCTCCTTGCTGTCTGCTGACAGCAAGTAGTTAGCCGATTGGTCAGTCATTAAAGACTATGTATGTGCTCTGAACATGCGCACACACATACTCCGATTGGCTGCCCTGAGCCAGTGACTGACTGGCATTGGCTGCTGTGGGTGGGGGCGGGACTGTGGCAGATGTGCTGGCTGCGGGATCACGCAGGCACAGCACTCCGCCGAGTTTCAGTCCCGACTCTCGCGCCGCAGACCATCCACTCCAGCATGCTCTCTGCAAGCTGAGCTCTGCATGCTGCTATTAGATGGGGTAAATGCAGGTCTTGTCCCGACTTCGGGGAGGGGGGGTCTGTCAGTGCCGCGAGCCCCTATCTGGGACTCTGTATACTGCTATATGGTGACCCTGTATACTGCTATATAGTGACTCTATATACTGCTATCTGGGGCTCTGTATACTACTATATGGCAACTCTGTATACTGCTATATGGTGACTCTGTATACTGCTATATGGTGACTCTGTATACTGCTATATGGTGACTCTGTATACCGCTATATGGTGACTCTGTATACTGCGATATGGTGACTCTGTATATTGCTATATGGTGACTCTGTATACTGCTATATGGTGACTCTGTATACTGCTATATGGTGACTCTGTATACTGCTATATGGTGACTCTGTATACCGCTATATGGTGACTCTGTATACCGCTATATGGTGACTCTGTATACTGCGATATGGTGACTCTGTATACTGCTATATGGTGACTCTGTATACTGCTATATGGTGACTCTGTATACTGCTATATGGTGACTCTGTATACTGCTATATGGTGACTCTGTATATTGCTATCTGGTGACTCTGTATACCCTACCTGGTGATGCTGTATACCCTATCTGGTGATGCTGGGCTGTATACTCCTGACATAAGGGGTGGAAACTAAGGGGTGGGGCTTATGAGGAGTGGGTGGGGTCAAAAAGGAAAAGGCGGGGTCTGGCACCCCCCGATCCTAAAATTTCACCAGGCGCCACTGCACTGCACATAGGAGTCCATGGAAAGCCAAGATTTCTGTGTTGAGAGTGCGCTCACTGCATGCCCACAGCAGTCATCAAAATAGCTTTAATGAAGCACCACCGAAGCCTCATTGAAGCACCACCGAAGCTTAAACACATCATAAAAGCTTGTTGAAGCATTAGGGGCTGTAATGTGCATTGAAGCCAAAGCAAGTGTAAATGAGCCCTAAAGGCTAGTTTACACTTGATTCGGCTTCAACGCTCATTAAAGCTCATACAGTTTAAACAAGCTTTTATGATGTGTTTTTGAGGCTTCGGCGGTGCTTCGAAGAGGCTTCAGTGAGACTTCAGTGATGCACGTTTGAAGCTCTGTTGAAGCTTGGCCGATGCCCTGTGTGTTTGATATCTCAGACCTGAAATTTCTCCAAAACAAAGCGAAGCTAAAGCTAAATTACAGCCTCTGAAAAGCCGCAGGTGCTTCAAGCGAGCTTCAAACAAGCTTTGTCATAGACTTCTATTGAAGCATTGGAGAGACTTTGAATCCTGGCTAAAGCTACATAGGGTATAATTTTTGATGCAAAGTTGAAGCACATCCAAGCCAACGCAATGTGTAAACAGGGCTGTAAGCCAACCATTTTATGTAGTGACATGGGGCTTTGACTGGCGTTAAGGGAGCTTTAACAACACCTGTCTGGCGCCCTATTTTGAAGCAAAGTGTAAACGAGCCCTTAAACTGTCATGACTTAAAACAGACCTTCACTTAAAAGGGAATGCTCTTCTCATCCTCCTCCTCACTCCCTACTGTGCCAGAATTTGTGTTTCTTTTTTTCCTAGAAGCGGGTACCTTTTTTCGGACAGGCCTAGGTGAGAACTATGCAACTTGGAATCACACGTCCCAGGAGGCCGCGGGACCAGTTTTAAAGTGCTGTTCAATCCCTCACATGTGCATTTTTATTGAGGAAGTCAGTTAATTCCTAACTTCAAGTTGGTGTCATAATGGTCCCTTCTGCAACTGTGAGAACTGGCTGGATAATCAATAATCAAAGCCAGAATTACAGTATACTGGAGGTGGTGCCAGAAGCTCTAGCTGTCAAAAAAGCAGTCTGAATCAGTATTTTTAAATAACACTGCTCAGATGTGACTATACAAAGATACAAATTAACATATTGTTACTTTTGTATCATTCTGTTCATTCATCTGCAGATCAAAGGGATAACATTTTGATCTGTACATGATGTCTATAAGGCTGCATTCACACAGGGGCGACCCGACTTTGGCGTGCAACTTTGCTAGGCGATTTCAGCGCGACTTTAAATGCAAATTCAGGTGCCTTACAACATGACTTATGCCAGGCGACTTTGCCTGTGGCCAATCAGAGAAGGGAGGGAGGGGGCTGCCCAAAATAAATTATATTCTTTAACACTACAAAGTCGCTTGTATTTAGATGGGGGATCCGACTTGGAGACGACTTCTATTCAATTCTATGGGCACAAGTCGGATAGAAGTCACCTTGAAGTAGTACAGGAACCTTTTCTGAAGTCGGAGCAACTTCAGTCATGTATATTAAGACGGCTCCCATTCACTTCAATGGGATTTCAGATGTCAAGCGTCTTGGGGCGACTTGAGACAACTCAAGTTGGGTCGCAAGTCGCCCCTGTGTGAATGAAGCCTTAAAGCAATCTGACAGGTATATATTTTTTTTCTCTTAATAAATAGTTCCTTTGTTTAACCCTTAGCTTACTCTAATGTGCCCTAATTAACTCCTTAGTCTCCTATCTTCAACTATTATTTTCCTTCAGATTTTTTTTTTTTGTTTGTTTCTATTTTATTAAAGTAGTTTTAAGGGCAGGATTTTTTCTATCTTAAAGTGGAATTCCAGTCCTTTTTGTGTTTATTACAAGTCAGGAGCTACAAAAAGTGTAGCTGCTTACTTTTAATAAACACACACTCAACTGTCCCATGATCCAGCAATGTGGCCGCCGGAAACCTTGGTTCTCTCTGTCACCTCTGCCCGGTGCTGGCATCACAAACACTTGCAGCTTCACAGCCGGGTGCACACTGCGCATGTGCGAGTCGTGCTGCACCTTCTCAATGGCAGGGCAATCTTCTGGGACCTGTGGGGTGTCCTAGAAGATTGCAGGGAGGGAGGGGGAGCGAAAAATCTTTTGCTTGAGTTGCCTAGGTGGCCCGAGCGGAAGTGGGAGCTAGGTACCTGTCAAAACTAGGTACCCACTGCCTCCCCAAAAAAATATGACATGCCAAATGTTAGTGATGCACCGAAATTTCGGCAACGACAACATTTTGGCCGAAAATGGTGTTTTCGGCATATTGCCGAAATAAAAACAAATGCCGATTTAGGGATGCCGAAAGGGGGCGGGGTCAGCCCCAGGTGTCCGTGCATATGGAAGAGATGAGGAGTGTGTTACATTGCACAGATAACGGCTTGTAAGAGCCGTTCTCTGCTTTTACTGTTGATGTCGGGGGGCGGAACCAAACAGCTAACACCCTCCAATGGGATAGGGACTGGGCGGGTGTTTGATCCCGCCCACCCCGACATCAACAGTAAAATCTGACAGCTTGTGAGTCTCTCTCTCTCTGCAAGCAGTGACATTACAATGATCATTCAAGCACAGAACGGCTCTTACAAGCCTTTATCTGTGTAATGTAACACACTCCTCACCTCCTGTCAGTGCCACCTGTCAGTGCCATCCAGTGTCACCTGTCAGTGCCAATCAGTGCTATCCAGTGGCACCTGTAAGTGCTATCCAGTGGCACCTGTCAGTGCCATCCAGTGCCACCTGTCAGTGCCAATCAGAGTCACTCCATCTCCTGTCAGTGCCACCTGTCAGTTCCAACCAATGCCACCTGTCAGTGCCAAACAATATGGCTTATCAGTGCCAGTCAGTGCTTCCAATCAGTGTCACCTATCAGTGCCACCTATTAGTGCAAATTATTGCTTCCAATCAGTGCCACCTATCAGTGCCAATCGTTGGTTCCAATCAGGGCTACCTATCAGCGCCAATCAGTGCTGCCTGTCAGTGCCCAGGCACAGGTAGGCTGCATATGACAATTGTATATAAAAATATAAATATTTTTTAAAAACTGTCATTTTCGGTTTTCGGCATTCGGCTAAGTGCATTTTCAGTTTCGGTACCAAAATTTCCATTCGGTGCACCACTACCAAATGTGGCATGTAAGGGGGCGAGGAGTCCTTAAAGCAGAACTTCCACTTTTAAGTGGAACTCTGCTTTAATACATTTTATGCATTAAGATAAAAAACCTTCTGTGTGCAGCAGCCCCCCTCAGCCCCATCTCTATCCACCGATGTTGCATGAAAGACTTAGCTGTCTGGGACTTTACCTCCTGAACGGCTGAAACACACAGCGGGCGCCATTGGTGCCCACTGCTGTCACTCAAAGTCAGTGAGCCCAAAGAAGAAAGAGGGGGCATGGCCTAGATGTAGCTCAGTTTCTGAATGGACACACAGAGCAGCGGCTCGGTTTGGGTGCCCCCATAGCAAACTGCTTTCTGTGGGGGCACTCGGCAGGAGGGTGGGGCCAGGAGTGCAGGCACAGGGCCTGAGAAGAGGAGGATCGGGGCTGCTCTGTGCAAAACCATTACACAGGATAGGTAAGTGTAACATGTTTGTTATGTTTAAACAAAAAAAAAGACTTTAGTATCACGTTACAGCAACTATTAAGATTTAAACTTTTTTTTTGTTTTCGTTTTGTTTGTTGATATTTTTACACATTTAACATATATTTGCCATTTAAAAAAAACAAAACAAAAAACACTTTATTTCATTTGTAAAGAACTTTGCAATGCTTTGTGCCAAAATAAAAATGTTAGTGTCACTTTAAAGCAGAGATTCGCCACCTCTTTGATTAAAAGTCAGCAGCTACACATACAGTAGCTGCTGACTTATCTTTATGACACTTACCTGTCCTGGAGTCCAGCGATGTCAGCACCGCCCCCGATCCTCCGATCGACTGGTCGGTTGCAGCCCCGGCCATTGCGGGTAAGGGAATCCAGCAATGGAGCTCTTCGGCTTCACGGCCGGGCCCATACTGCGCATGCACGAAGCACGCTGCGCTCTGTCAGTGGCCCAGCGGCGGAGGAGGGAGGAAGAAGGAACCGGGCTGCTCTAATCCGCTGTGGCTCCTGAAATTGGAGACAGGGTACCTATCAGCGACAGGTATCCTCTCGCCTCTCCCCCCTGAAAGGTGCCAAATGTGACATCGGTGGGGGGGGGGGATCAGATGAGCAGATGTTCCAAATGTGGGTGGAACTCCGCTCTAAACAGGACAAAGTACATATTAAAATGTACACTTTTATGTGCAGCAACGCATTTTTCTTAATTAGCAGTTCTCGAAAAAAGAAGTGCATTTTGCTTAGTTTGGTTGCAGTTTATTGTCTAAATTGCTAAAATTTTTTTTAAAAAATCAACGTTGCAAGACAATATCATCATGAAAAAGTCTTGTTTGTCCTTAACCACTTCAATACCAGGCACTTACCCCCTTCCAGCCCCGAGACCAATTTTCAGTGATGTCGCATTTTGAATAACAATTGCGCGGTCGTACGGCGTTGTACCCAAACAAAATTTTTTTCTCTCAAATAGAGCTTTCTTTTGGTGGTATTTGATCACCTCTGCGGTTTTTATTTTTTGCGCTACAAATAATAAAGCCCGAAAAGTTTTTCTGTCACAAAGCTTTGTAAATAAGTAATTTTCTCCATCACTGATGGACACTGATGAGGCTGCACTGACGGGCACTGATGGCGCAGAACTGATTGGCACTGATGAGGGGGCACTGATGAGGGGGCACTGATGAGGTGGCACTGATGGGCACCAATGATGAGGCACCTATATGCTGATAAGCAGCACTGATAGACACTCATAGGCGGCGCTGATGGGCACTCATAGGTGGTACTGGTGGTCACTCATAGGTGGCACTGATGGTCACTCATAGGTGGCACTGATAGCCGGCATTTTTTTGAGGCATCCCTGGTGGTCCTGGGTGGCATCCAAGATGGGCACTGAGTGCCATCCCTGTTGGGTACTGTGCCCCTTACCTGGTGGTCTAGGGTGGGCTCCCTGGTGGTCAGGGTGGACTTGCCTGGTGGTCCTGGTTGCGCTATCCCTGGTGGTCCTAGGTGGGCTCCCTTGTGATCCTGGGTGGCCATCCTAGGGGGGGCTGCACTGATAAATAATGCTTGTTATTTAGAAAAAATCCGAACCTTACAAACTCTTTTAGGGGAAAAAGAGGGAGAAGGAGTTTATTATGGCTGATTGATTAAGTTAATCTAAGCGATAATAAGGGATTAAATAGGAGTGTATTATGGCTGATTAGGGTAATATAAGTGTTAATTAATGGTTAACTAGAAACAAATTTTATTTGAAAAAAAAAACAAAACACCTTTCATTAAAAGCACATCAATAGAAAGTCATCTGCAGATAACTGTTACTTTCTATCTCCTCCAATGATTATAAACAATGTTACTTTGGATCCCTCTATAATGAGGTCCATTTTTGATGGCAGCAACTATTACAGGATCTGTATTTACACAGCAACTGTCATTTTCACAGCGTGTGGGCAAGCGCAGGAAGCGGAGAAGGGTAGAAGGACAAAACATATTACAAATCCCGATATATTTCAATTACATTTTTGTGTGTGTGTAGCGAACGAAGGTGTCTATTTATAAAACGATCATTGTCTGAATGTCAAACACATTAGTGCAATTTTGGATGTAATATCTCTATATACAGTAATCACTATGATAGTTAGCACCATCTAGTGGTCAAAATGCAGTATATTGAAATATTTCAGAACACTATACCACATTTTAGCCACTAGATGATAGAGATTGATCTATTTTTATTATTATTTCAGGTACTTCTATAGCGCCGTCAATTTACGCAGCACTTTACATATACATTGTACATTCACATCAGTCCCTGCCCTCAAGGAGCTTACAATCCAAGGTCCCTAACTCACATTTATACATATATTAGGGCCAATTTAGAGAGGATCCAGTTTACCTACCTGCATATCTTTGGACTGTGGGAGGAAACCGGAGTGCCCAGAGGAAACCCACGCAGGCACAGGGAGAACATGCAAACTCCAGGCAGGTGGTGTTGTGGTTGTGATGCAAACCAGCGACCCTTTTGCTGCCAGGCGAAAGTGCTATCCACTACACCACTGTGCCACCCCAGTTACAGCCAAAATCATTGTGACCTGCACAACTGTGTGACAATCATCCAAAGAATATTTAATAAATGGTTCCCGCAATGTCCAAAACTATTTAAAAGATTATTTAGGAAAACGCAAATTAAAAAAAAAAAACTTTTTTTGGCGCTCTGAATAAAGTGTGGAAAAGTTGGACCCTCTGTCATGTTGTTTTTACTCACTTCCTGGTGGCACCATTAATTGGGACAGGAAGTTGGGGGGAATCTCCCTATTGGGTCACAGACAGCAGTAAGAACCTGACAGGACCTTTCCCTGCTCTGTCTAATAGAAAATAGTGTTGGCTGGAAAAACCCCTATAAAAATAACTCAAGTGGCTCCTCTTCTCTAAGCAAAGTAATTCTGTTTTAAACTTTACAAGTGTTCTATTGTTTTTAGCTGGACGTTTACCAGCTGAAAGCCGTCACTCACCCTCTCATCCACATAACTGAAGATAAGGTCTATTATTTCTTGTGATGGCCCAAACCTGAATTTTTGATAATATGATGCTTGCTCCTTTCCTTCAAACAGCCATGTTGACATTTTGGACTCAGATCACCACCTAGAATGATAAAACAGAAGTAAAAATATATATATTTTATTTTATTTTTTTAAAAATGACATACAGTACAAAAAAAGGACGTTCGGGTGGTGGGGGGTCCTTTGCAGATACACCAAACTTCAAAAATATCCCCAAAAAGGTCGGTTGTGATAAAAGATAAT
>BLSH010363355.1:56891-70374 GCA_018402905.1 Glandirana rugosa | reverse complement strand
CCCGGCGGAGACGGGGGAAGTGTCGTCCGCAGGGTGAGTCTCGGGGGGCTCTGAGTGGGACGCCTGCTGTGAAGGGGGCAGAGGCGGCCCTTTAATTCGGCAAATTAGGCAGTCGCCTTGGGCCTCGCACTCACAAGGGCCCAGCGGCCGCCTAATTTGCCTTATTAAAGGGCCGCCTCTGATAGCAGCAGAGATCCCCAGCCATCAGGCAGCTTAGCACCGAGTCTGTGCTTTGATGCACGGAGAGGAAACCAGGCTGCGGGTGGGAAGAGAGACACTCAGTCAGCTCATCAGAGCACTGCTGACCCCTCCCCCTGCAGCTGCACAGCCACACAGGAGAGCTCTCTGCTTCTACTCCTCCTCCCCTCCTCTGTTTGCCCCGCCCACACTCCCCGACAGGCAGTGCTCTGCCTAAGAGAAGGGGATGTGGGCGGGAAGATTCAAGATGAAGAGTCATGCCCAGCAAATGTGAAGAAAAGATGGAGTCTCTCTCTCTCTCTCTCTCCCTCTCCCATGGCACCGGCCTGATCGGTGCGACGCCGTACTTGCAGCACCGCACTGATTTCAAAAAGTAGTTCCTGTACTGCTTTTTGCGATTTCCACTGGAACCTGTGCAGAAACCCGCACAGATGCCTGTGAAATTGCCGCTGAAATTGGGACTGAAATGCGGGAATGAAATAGCTGAACTCGCACCATTTCATTCCCGCACTCAGCATGAACCTGGGCTCTATGTCAAATCGCATGCCAAATCGGCGGCAATTGCTGACAATGGAACTGTCCGAATCGGTGCGACAATGCATTTGCGGCACTGCACCGATTCCAAAAAGTTCTTGTACATAGATGTGCGCAGCCTATTGCATTAGGGTGTGCACCACAAAATAGGTGCCAGTAGTTTATTTTTTTTTAACATTTTGTTTTTTTTATTATTTCTTACAATATTATATTTTAGTATTTTTTTACATTTTTTTTTTTTTAGGAGCCCTTTGGTGAAATATCAGGGGGGAGCAGATATTCCCCAGTCCCTTTCTCTGCAGCAAGGCAGCAGGGGGAATCTGCACAGTACAGGGTGATTAGGGTGTGCCCAGGCACTCCTGCCACCCTATGTGCACACGCTGGTGTTCTTGTTCTACTTTTGGCGACTTTGGGGTGCGATTTACAGAAACCCGCACAGATGTCTCTGAAATCGCCCCCCGAAGTCGGGACTGACATGCGGGAATGAGATGGTGCGGGTTCAGCATTCAATTCCCGTATGTCAGTGTGAACCAGGGCTAAGGCTTGTAAAATAAATGCTGCATCACTATAAAATAAAATGATGTACATTGTCCAGTTACATCCAGAGGAAAGTCACCATGCTAAAGCCAAAGCAAACTCTCTTATGGGCATTCCCTCACCTTATTACGATTTTAGGTGAAAAGGTCCAAAACGCACATCACCTTTATAGCCAGGACACGGCTGTCTTCCCACTGGTGGATGCAAGCTGCTCCGACTCTAGGATCATAACCCATGGAAGAAAAACACCGGGCTCTGCAAAGTAACAATTTTATTGCTACAAAGTAAATCACAAAAGGTTTCAGTCACAGGGTGTCAACAAATAACTCCTGTTCACCGATCTCCTGCGGCTAGCAAGCTTGTTACCTGGGGGAGATCGCTGTATAGCGGAGCTCCCAGAGAAGTTATTTGATGAGAAGTCATGCTGCCCTCAGAATGCCACCCTGTGACTGTAGTTTTGTTTGATTCAAACATGCTTGGGACAAACATAAATCTGTACCAACAATGGTAACAAAAATTAAAAACAACAGCAAAAAACAAACAAAAACCCCCAAAACCTATATAAATTTAAAAAATGGCGCAGATCCGATGGACCACTTGGTCTTTTTTCTGACATCACTCTTCCATGTTTCTATACTTTAAACACTTTAATACAGAGAGCACTATGTTTTTTCTTTCTTTGTGTTTTTGAGCATTGGTTATGACCCTGGGTTTGAGCAGCTTGCATCCACCAGTGTCCTGGCTATAAACATTAACTATTTCTGGCTTAAAGAGGAAGTACACCCAGATGGGGTTAACCGGTTCCCCACCGCGCACTGTGTTTTCACGGCGTCAGTGGGGGAGCGCTGCGCGAATCGCCGCAAATAAGCGGCGATTCCCATTTGGCCACCAGGGGGAGTGTGCCCGCGGCTCGGGCGGACCCGATGTCCGCCGGCGAGCCGCGATGAGCGGCTACAGAGAAAGAATGGGGAACCGCCGATGTAAACACGGCGGTTCCCCGCCCTGTCAGTGGGGCATGAGAGATCTACTGATCCCTGTCACTGGGATCAGTTAGATCTCTCATGCCCATGTTAGCCCAACCCCCCCACAGTAAGAACACACCCAGGGAACACTATTAACCCCCTGCAGGTTAACCCCTTCATTGCCAATGACATTTATACAGTAATCAGTGGACATTTAAATTTCTGATCGCTGAATAAATGTCATTGGTTCCAAAAAAGTGTCAAAATGTTCCGACATGTCCGCCCCAATATGGCATTACCGCTAAAAATCGCAGATCGCCGCCATTACTAGTAAAAAATTAAAAAAAAATAAAAACCCCAGAAATGAATTCTCACCATCCGTAAACGCGGCCACTTTTGCGCAAACCAATCAATAAACGCCGATTGCAATTTTTTTTATCGCAAATATGAGGAAGAATATAAATCGGCCAAAAACGGTGAAAAAAAATGTTTTTTTATATATTTTTTTGGATTTGAATTTTAGCAAAAAGTAAGAAATTTGGGTTTTTTTGCAAAATGGTCGCTCTTCTTTTGTTTATAGCGGCGATAAGAAATGATGCAGAGGTGATCAAATACCACCAAAACAAAGCTCTATTTGTGGGAAAAAAAGGACGCAAATTTTGTTTGGGTACAACGTCACACGACCGCGCAATTGTCAGTTTAAGCGACGCAGCGCCGAATCGCAAAAAGTGCTCTGGTCCTAAAGTAGGAAATTCTTCCGGGGCTGAAGCGGTTAAACTTCCTTTACATACCCCTGTAAATTAGAAACATAAAGGGCTACTATGAATCGCATAGTAACCCATTATGTGCCACTTAACTGCAAACGAGTCCAGCGCTGTCCCCTGTGCTGGCGGCGTCCATCTTCAGCCCCTCTTCCTTCCGGGGCCGCGACTCCGGCGCTGTGACTGGCCGGAGTCACGTGATGTCACACGCATTGAGGAGGCCGTTTCTTCACTGCTCATGTGCCAAAATGACGTCGGCACATGCAAAACACGGCATATCTCCTGAACAGTGCAGGTTTGGGAGATATGCAGGGTACCTACAGGTAAGCCTTATTCTAGGCTTACCTGTAGGTTAAATTGGTTGTCACAGGTTGACAACCACTTTAAGTTTTTTCACACTGAATAGTGTGTTTTAAATGCACTGCTTTTAAATTTAAAGTGGTAGTAAACCCTCCTATCATTTTCAGCCAAGGAAGCTGCCATCTTGGCCGCTGTTTAATCTACAACTGCTGTGATGCTGCACATGTGATCAGCTTTGACACCAGCCATTGGATAGTTTGACAGTTTGGTTTAGAGTACAACCAATGGGAGTGTTACATTTCCCGGACTTGCTGGAAATGTAACTGGTTTTTAAACTGTTAAATGGATGGGCTTACGACCGCTTTAATGCAAAGCATATGCAGTGAATTGCTGATTGTTAAAGCGGAGTTCCACCCAGAATTTTTTTTTTTTACATCATTCTAGTCCTTTGCCTATGTAGACTTACCTTTGAAGGGAAAAAAATGTTATACTCACCCTAAGTCGCTTGTTGTTAGGTGGTCTCTGTAATCTGCCCATATTAGGCTCTTCTCCTCACTTCCTGCTTCACCTGGCCTCCTGGGAGATGTGACTCATCATTTCCCAGGAGTCAGTGGGCTTCCCTGTACTGTAAAATCGTGTTATTTCCAGACAGGAAATGATGCGATTTAAGGCGGACCGAGATCGAGGAGTGCATGATGGTTATCCACCATGCACTTCTTTCAGGAAGAGATGCCAGGAGACTACGGATGGGCTTCAGATGCCCTCACCTAAAATGGAAAAGTCCAGCAGTGAGAGAAACAAAATTGTGAGTAAAACATACTTGTAATTACTTGGCGGGTTGAAAGTAAGGAAACAAAAGGTTCCATCTATTTAGTATTAAAAGAGGGGAACTCTGCTTTAAGGGTGACATTGGGTGCTGGCTCAGCTATTCACTTGTTGTTAAGTATCCGGCACTCACCAGCATCCTTAACCAGTGGTTGGCTGGTTCCACCTTCAGAGGAGTGACACCGGCGGGTGCCAGCTCCTTAAAGTGGTTGTCAACTCATGACAACCACTTTAAACTACAGGTAAGCCTACAATAACGCTTACCTGTAGGTCCCGGGAATATCCCCTAAACCTGTATGGTTTAGGAGATATCCCCTGCATCTGCATGTGCCAACGTTATCGGCGCATGCGCACTGAAGAATCGCCACCCGGGTGGCCCAGGGTGCCGTTTCTTCTGTATTCGTGCCGTAAATGACAGCTCCCGTGCGCATGCGTGGGAGTGACATCAGCGCGGCTCCGCCAATCACATCGCTGGAGCCCACAGACCCGGAAGAAGCATGTCACCGGTCACAGCGGTCTGCCGAGACTGCTGCAACAGCTTTGTTCCAAGGTATGTATTTTATATTGAGCTAGTATGTATATGCGCTGCATACTAGCTCTGTATGCCTTTGCTTTTTTTTTTTTTTGGGGGGGAGGCGACTTTACAGCCACTTTAAAGAGGTTTTAAAACCTCAAGGTTTTTCACTTTAATGCATTCCATGCATTAAGATGAAAAACCTTCTGTGCTGCAGCAGCCCCCTCCCGTTTTCTTAGACCCCTTTCACACTGAGGAGCTTTACATTATTTAGCTAAAAATAGCGCCTGTAAAGAGCCTCTTAATTAAACTCAGTGTGTCTTTTCACACTAGGGCAGTGCGATTGCAGAAGAGGAAACTAACTTCTGCAAGCAGCATTTTTGTGGTGGTGCGGAAGCGATGTATACGCTGCTCCTCCACCGCCCCTGCCACTGGAATGAATGGGGAGCGCTGGCACACCGCTTCGGAAGCGACACACGCCGGTGCTTTTAGCCCCTTTGTAACCGCTTCTTAGGGGTTAAAAGTGCCCCACTGCCGCCCAATTAAGCGGTGCTATGAGGCCCCTAAAAGTGCCAGTTAGCGGCGCTCCAGAAGCGGTGTTCAGTGCTTCGGGAGCGCTGCCCCATTGTTTTCAATTGGCAGGGGCGGTATGGGAGCGGTGAATACACTGCTTCCACACCGCTGCAAAGATGCGGCTTGCAGGACTTTTTTTTACCGTCCCACAAGCGTACCGCCCCAGTGTGAAATCGCTCTGGCTTTCACACTGGGATGTATTGAGTTTTTCAGGCGCTTTTCTATAGCTATTTTTAGTGCAAAGGCGCCTTAAAATGTTTTGGTGTAAAAGGGGTCTTATAGTGGTAAAGCGATGCTAAACTAGCGGCGCTTTACCGCTAACGCTTGGGTGGCCCCAGTGTGAAAGGGCTTTTACCTGAGCCAAATCTGATCCAGTGATGTGCATGAGCGCAGCAGCTTCAGCCAATGTCCCTCCCCTCATTGGACAGATTGATAGCAGCAATACTCACTGGATTCCACTGCTATCAATCAAATCCAGTGACAGGAACGCAGTGGCAGCTGGTGAAGTTTTAGGATGGGGGGCGCCAGGCCCCGCCCTTCCTTTTTGACCCCTCCTACTTATAAGCCCCACCCCTTATCAAATCCACCGGCTCCGTCCACTGTATTCCACAAATTGTGTCAGGAGTACACAGCTCAGCATCACAGGACACAGTATACAGCTCAGCATCACAGGACACAGCCCCAGCATCACAGGATACAGTATACAGCTCAGCGCCACAGTATACAGCTCAGCGTCACAGGTCACAGTATACAGCTCAGCGTCACAGGTCACAGTATACAGCTCAGCGTCACAGGACACAGTATACAGCTCAACATCACAGGACACAGTATACAGCTCAACATCACAGGACACAGTATACAGCTCAGTATCACAGGACACCGTATACAGCTCAGCATCACAGGACACAGTATACAGCTCAGCATCACAGGACACCGTATACAGCTCAACATCACAGTATACAGCTCAACATCACAGGACACAGTATACAGCTCAGCATCACAGGACACAGTATACAGCTCAACATCACAGGACACAGTATACCGCTCAGCATCACAGGACACAGTATACAGCTCAGCATCACAGGACAAAGTATACAGCTCAGCATCACAGGACACAGTATACAGCTCAGCATCACAGGACACCGTATACAGCTCAACATCACAGTATACAGCTCAACATCACAGGACACAGTATACAGCTCAGCATCACAGGACACCGTATACAGCTCAACATCACAGGACACAGTATACAGCTCAGCATCACAGGACAAAGTATACAGCTCAGCATCACAGGACACAGTATACAGCTCAGCATCACAGGACAAAGTATACAGCTCATCATCACAGGACACAGTATACAGCTCAGCATCACAGGACACAGTATACAGCTCAGCATCACAGGACACAGTATACAGCCCCAGCATCACAGGTGGGGTACATTGCAGCCAATATCACAGGTGGGGTAAATTGCAGCCAATATCACGGGTGGGGGTAAATTGCAGACAATATCACGGGTGAGGGTAAATTGCAGACAATATCACAGGTGGGGTAAATTGCAGACAATATCACAGGTGGGGTAAATTGCAGACAATATCACAGGTGGGGTGCACCCCAGAAGATGAGGATCGGGGCTGCTCTGTGAAAAACGCTTGCACAAAACAGGTAAGTATAGGCATGTTTGTGATTTTTTATTAAAAAAAAACCAAAAAAAACAAGGTTTACAACCCATTTAAATGTAAGCTTAAAAAAAGATGCTGGTCGTTAATTTCCTGACTAGAGACAACAAAAGAGTTGCACTGCTCCAGGCAAACCATGGAATATTTGGCTGCTATTGCAGGAACCAGATGTAGCTGCTAGGAAAGCTGGGTGCCTCCCAGGATCCGCGACCAAAAGGAAGATGCAAAGAGGAGAAAGCATAAAATCTTTATACTTTACTGTAGATCCATGTAAAGAGACGACACGGGTCGCACTAACAGCTCAAAAAACAATTCAGCCGACGCGTTTCACTCACCTGTGCTTCGTCATTGCTGATTACTGCAGGGTGTTGCACACCTCTGAGACTGCAGGTGGAATCTGTGGCATGATGATCCCAATTCCACAGCTCCACAGCTAAGCGAGGCCGCCCATTAAATACATTCTATACAATGTATACACTCTGTGTAAAAGCTTTGTTACATATATATATATAAACAAAAAAATTGAAATAGAGAAAAAATACAATACAAAGTGAATCTATACTACCACCACACTAATGTGTATATATGTATATCCCCATAGAGGTAAGCATAAACACAAATCACTAAGGAAATACTTAAATACCATATATATATGTATATAAACAAATACATTAACCACTGAAGGAAGGATTTCCCACTGTAGGACCAGTGCACTTTTTGTGATTCGGCGCTGCGTCGCTTTAACTGACAATTGCGCGGTCGTGCAACATTGTACCCAAACAAAATTTGCATCCTTTTTTCCCCCACAAATAGAGCTTTCTTTTGGTGGTATTTGATCCCCTCTGCGTAATTTCTGATCACCGTAATAAACAAAAGAAGAGCTACAATTTTGCAAAAAAAAAAAACATTTCTTAGACCCCTTTCACACTGAGGCACTTTACAGGCACTATTTAGCTAAAAAGTCACTCCCCATCCACCCCAATGTGAAAGCCGGAGTGCTTTCACAGTGGGGCGGTGCACTTGCAGGATGTTACAAAAAGTCCTGCACGCAGCATCTTTGGGGTGGTGCGGTGAGCGGTGATATACCGCTCCTCCACTACCCCCTCCATTGAAAACAATGGGGTAATGCTTCCAAAGCAGCTGCACACCGCCTCAGAAGCGCGGAGAGCGGGCACTTTTAACCCCGTTTTAGCCCCTTGTGGGGGATTAAAAGCGATCCCGCCGCCGTAGCACCACTGTAACAGCGGTAAAATTTCGCTGAAACTATTGGGGATTTACCGCTACTGCCCTCAGTGTGAAAGTGCCCTTACTTTTTGCTTTAATACATATCCAAAACAATTTTAAAAATACATTTTTTTTCATCGGTTGTGGCCGATTTATATTCTTCCTCATATTTTTGGTAAAAAAAAATCGCAATCAGTGATTATTGATTGGTTTGCACAAAAGTTGCAGCGTTTACAAATGATGAGAATTAATTTATGGGGTTTTTATTTTTAGATTTTTTACTAGTGATGGCGGAGATCTGCGATTTTTAGCGGTGCTGCGATATTGCGGTGAACATATCGGAAAATTTTGACACTGTGCACAATGCTATGAAAATGCATTGATTACTGTGTAAATGTCACTGGCAGTGAAGGGGTTAACCTGCAGGGTTTACTGTGTTCCCTCAGTATGTTCTCACTGTATGTGGGCTGGGCTGGCTGGGGGTGGAGAGTGATTGTGGCCTCCATATAAAGGAAGCCTGTGATCACAGCCCTTCCCCCTCTGTCTGAACGGAGATCTGTGTTTACATACACGGACCCCCGTTCTGTCACTCCAGGGGGGGTGATCGCGGGTAGCCGGCGGAGATAGAGTCTGCCCTACCCGCTCCCTGGCCCCTTGGAACACAGTGAGTGAGTGCCTGGAACCCATCAGGTGACGGCGGTTTGTGATAATGAGCCAAGTTTCCGCCATCAAGCCACAGCAGGCGGTCGGCAACTGGTTAAATAAGCTAATAAGAGACATAAAAAAAGATCATCTATTGCAGTAGTTCTCAACTCCGGTCCTCAGGACCCATTAACAGGCCAGGTTTGCAGGATAACTGAAATACATCACAGGTGATATAATTTGCTGCTCAGTGATTGCAGTATTCTAGTCTGCATCTCCCCAAGGTAATACTTAAAATCTGGCCTGTTGGTGGGTCCTGAGGACTGGAGTTGAGAACCACTGATCTATTGTATTTAAAGCGGAGTTCCACCCAAAAGTGAAATTTCCGCTCACTTGTCTCCTCCCCACCTCCGATGCCACATTTGGCACCTTTCAGGGGGGAGGAGGCAGCGGGTACCAGTTTTTGACAGGTACCCTGTCCCCACTTCCAGGAAACTGGGCCGCAGCGAATTAGGTCACCAGCTCGCCCCTCTCCTCCTCCCTCCTCCTTCCCCCGGCCAGGAGGAGAGCGCAGCATGCCTCGCGCATGCGCAGTAGGGACCCGGCTGTGAAGCTGTAATGCTTCACTGCTGGGTTTCCTTACCGGCAATGGCAGTGGCAGCACCCGACAGCTGATGGAAGCATCAGCTGCGGTGCCAACATTGTTGGACTCCAGGACAGGTAAGTGTCCTATTATTAAAAGTCATTTTGCTGTACACATGCTGTAGCTGCTGGCTTTTAATTTTTTTTTAGGTGTGGGCCGACCTCCACTTTAAGACAAATGAAACCTCATCAATGAATGAGCAATTTAAATGTCCGTCTAAAGCCTCGTACACACGGGACGGCGATTGTACGTGCGATCGTCGCAAATGTAAATTGCATACTGACTGCACTACACGATCGTATGACTGCAGAAAGAACGTGGAGGTGCATGTAATTAGCATCCGGCCGTTCCTGACTTCTGAGCATGCGTGTTTTGCACAATACAACTTGTTGTACCAACTGCTCTGTACACACGATACAACGGTCGTATGAGCGCTTGTTGGTACGACCAAGTTTTCTAGTTTGCTCATACAACTCCCCTTGTACGACCGTCGTATGTCAGCTGTTCTAATCGCGAATACGAACGATCGATTTCACATACAACGGTCGTTAGTACGACCTGTTATTCGATCGTCGTCCCGTGTGTAAGAGGCTTAAGACTGGCTAGGGAGACTGAAAATGCTCCCCACACCAATGCTCCAAACAGGACACATTAACAATAAGAAAAATCAGATGTGTAAAATGCTTACATATAATAATACACGTCTCTCAAATACATATGTATACAGTTTCTGGCAAAAGTTAGTACACCCCTCACATTTTTGTAAATATTTTATTATATCTTTTCATGTGACAACACTGAAGAAATGACACTTTGCTACAATGTAAAGTAGTGAGTGTACAGCTTGTATAACAGTGTAAATTTGCTGTCCCCTCAAAATAACTCAACACACAGCCATTAATGTCTAAACCTCTGGCAACAAAAGTAAGTACACCACTAAGTGAAAATGTCCATATTGGGCCCAATTAGCCATTTTCCCACCCCGATGCCATGTTACTCGTTAGTGTTACAAGGTCTCAGGTGTGGCTGGGGAGTAGGTGTGTTATATTTGGTGTCATCACTCTCACTCTCTCATACTGGTCACTGGAACAGTGGCGTCACTAGGGATGGTGTCGTCTGTTGCGGTAAACCATGGTGTCACCCCCCCCCCCCCCACCACCCACACCAAGCAGGCTAGTGTGTTGGTGCGTCTCTACCCCCTTAACCTGCCGCAATGGATGGAGCTGGGTTGGGATTGGTGGGATTGATGGAGCTGGAATGGGATCGGGGGGGCTGGATATAGTTGGGATGGAATCAGGGTGGTGGATGGAGCCAGGATAGGATCGGGTTGGTGGTAGGAGCCGGAATGGGATCGGGGGATGGATAGAGCTGGGGTAGGATTGGGTGGTGGATGGAGCCGGAATGGAATCGGGGGGGTGGATAGAGCCAACATGGGATTGGGGTGGTGGACGGAGCCGTGATGGGATCGGGGACGGTTAGAGCTGGGATGGGATCGGGGTGGTGGATGGAGCCGGAAAGGGATTGGGGGGATGGATAGAGCTGGGATGGGATTGGGGTGGTGGATGGAGCAGGGAATGGGATCGGGGGGATGGATAGAGACGGGATGGGGGGAATGTATGAAATCGGGATGGGATCGGGGGGAATGGATGGTTTCGGGATGGGATTGGAGGGAATGAATGAAGCCGGGATGGGATTGGGGGGGGTGGATGGAGCCGGGATGGGATTGGGGGGTGGATGAAGCCGGGATCAGATCAGGGGGTGGATGGAGCTGGGATCGGATCAGGGAGGGGAGCAGGGGGTGGATGGAGCCGGGATTGGATCTTTGATTTGGGAGGAGGGGTTAGAGGATATGTGCTATGGGGTGCTTTGGGAAGGAAGAGGAATTGTGCTGGGGAGCCAAACTTCAAATCCGCCCCCCTCCTTCTAGTACAAGTCCTCTCTAACCCAAAACAAAGCACCCCCTAGCACCTATGCTCTAACCCCCCCCCCCAAAATCGCTCCTGGCAGCATAATTGTTATATTCCCCTCCCCCGAACCACTATGCCCCCCTCCTCTGCAATAATCCTGTTATAACAGACCTCAGTTTGGTGTCCCTCTTCCTGGGCTCTTCCTCCAAGCTTGTGTACATGAAACATCAGAGCTGGGGGGAGGTGGCTATAGTTCGGTCTGCTGTGAGTGCAGCCCAGCCGGCGGGGACATCTCTATGATTGTGGCCACAGCGTGTGGGGTATGATTGATTGTCGGAGTTGGACCAGGGCACCCCATCTCTCTGCCTCACTCACTGAGTCTCTCCTCCCCCCACATCGCGCAGAGAAGAGGATATCCCGGAAGGGAAAGAGAGAGCCACGGCGCCTCTCTCAGTGAACCGCTGGTGCCAGTCTGAGGCGAGCCTGGTGTCACCCGGGTGCAGGCCGTACCCCCATAGCAACGCCAGTGACTGGAAGTTCAACATGGCTCCTCATGGCAAAGAACTCTCTCGGGATCTAAAAAAAAGAATTGTTGCTCTACATAAAGATAGCCTAGGCTATAAGAAGATTGCCAAGACCCTGAAACTGAGCTGCAGCACGGTGGCCAAGACCATACAGCGGTTTAACAGGACAGGTTCCCCTCAGAACTGCGCCTCACCATGGTTGACCAAGGAAGTTGAGTGCACATGCTCAGCGTCATATCCAGAGGTTGTCTTTGTGAAATAGACGTATGAGTGCTGCCAGCATTGCTGCAGAGATTGAAGGGGTGGGGGGTCAGCCTGTCAGTGCTCAGACCATACGGCGCACACTGCATCAAATTGGTCTGCATGGCTGTCGTCCCAGAAGGAAACCTCTTCTAAAGATGATGCACAAGAAAGCCTGCAAACAGTTTGCTGAAGACAAGCAGACTAAGGACATGGATTACTGGAACCAAGTCCTGTGGTCTGATGAGACCAAGATAAACGTATTTGGTTCAGATGGTGTTAAGCATGTGTGGCGGCAACCAGGTGAGGAGTACAAAGACAAGTGTGTCTTGCCTACAGTCAAGCATGGTGGTGGGAGGGTCGTGGTCTGGGGCCAGGGCTGGTGCTACCACTAGGTAGCTGCCTAGGGTGCACTGCCGCCGGTGATCCTACTCCCTCTCTCTGCAGCCAGCAACTAACTCTCAACAGGCAGCCTCTCCAGTCCTGAGTCCCCCCATACATAGTGTCAGAGGAGAGGCACAGTGGCGGTGGAGGGCTGCCGATGAATGGAGGAAACATGACATCCCCTGCCGCTGTGCACCTCTGATCATCAGCGAGTCAGTGGACCTGTCTGTCTCAGGCTCACCATGCGCGGTCACATCACTCCTGGTCAATGATTGAAGTTGAACATTGTTGTTCCGTCCGACCGTGACCGTCCTACAGCCAGCGGCTCTGCCTGCTCTGCCTCTCTGCCCAGTGCCCATACGCAGCGCCCGTGCAATTCCTAATGCTGATCCCCCCCCCCATTGTGGAGGTCACTCTCCCTCTGGCCTGTTCTGAACAATGGCAGCGTCAGTCAGTGGAGTCACTTAAGTGCAGTGCTATAGTGCCTGGCGGCGCTCTGGGCTTGGTGACAGTTGAAGCCTGGAGGGGGCATCAAGGCAGGGAGAATTACAAAATTGATCGTTCCTTGAGACCAGGGAGGGAGCCAGGGGGAGGGGGGGCAAAATGAGGTTTCCCCTAGGGTGTCAAAAATCCTTGCACCAGCCCTGTCTGGGGCTGCATGAGTGCTGACTGCACTGGGGAGCTACAGTTCATTGAGGGAACCATGAATGCCAACATGTACTGTGACATACTGAAGCAGAGCTTGATCCCCTCCCTTCGGAAACTGGGCTACAGGGCAGTATTCCAACATGATAATGACCCCAAACACACCTCCAAGATGACCACTGCCTTGCTAAAGAAGGTTTCTGTTCCCTTTCCTTTGTTTTTTTTGTTTTTTTCTCCTCTTCTTCCCCCTTCGTCCCTCCCCTCCCCTCCCCCCTCCCTTCTCTCTTTCCCTTCCCTCTTCACCTCCCTTCCCTTTCTTCCATCCTTTCCTCACCCTTCTCCCCCTCCTCCCTTCTCTCACATCCTCCCTCCCTCCCTCTCCCCATTCCTGGTT
>BLSH010363323.1:31234-49678 GCA_018402905.1 Glandirana rugosa | reverse complement strand
GTTGACACGACCAAGTTTTGTAGTCTGCACATACAACTCCCACGAACGACCGTCGTGCGTTCAACTGTTGAAAGTGCCGCCACAGACGAACGATTCTGCATGCAACGGTCGGGAGTACGACGTGTTGAACACGATCGTCGTCCCGTGTGTACGAGCCATTAGACTGACTGTGCAATGGACACATAGGGTAACTATGGAGGGGAGTTAACAGGAAGAGAAACAGCTTACAGACACATGGAGGAGTAGCTGCTTTGAGAAGCATTGTCCAACTGTGCATTTATTTTTTTTCCTTGAAAAATATGAAATCTCAGATTTCATAGAAAAAAATGTCATCATTGATGACGTGAGAAGAACAGTTCAACTTCACAACCCAAGTGGCACAGTGCAATTCAGTAGTAGTTTAGTTAAATAATGTAAGGCATGAGGAGGATGAACTAGAAGTTCTAGAACAGTACCTCAAAACTTACATTATTTTGTAAAAAATGTGTAAACTTTTTTCAGATATAAAGCCTTTGTTTAGGCGCTTACTTCTACTTCAGCTTCTTAAGAAACTCGTGAAAGAAACAGATTTGTTCATTCAAGGATGGGAAGGACCAAGGACTGCAGTAAGGCCTCATGAACAATAATAGCTGAAAGTATCTGCTTCTTTTACAGCTCACAAAAAAGTTGGAACAGTTGTTTTAACCACTTCAGCCCCGGAAGGATTTCCAGCTTTAGGACCAGAGCACTTTTTTCAATTTTGCACTGCGCCGCTTTAACTGGTAATTGCGTGGTCATGCAATGCAGTATCCAAACAAAAGTTGCGTCCTTTTTTTCCCACAAATAGAGCTTTCTTTTGGTGGTATTTGTTCACCGCTGCATTTTTTATTTTTTGCGATATAAAAAAAAAAGAACAAAAATTTTGAAAAAAGATGATATTTTCAACTTTATGTTATTACAAAAATACAATAAACTAAATTTTAGTCATAAATGTTTGCCAAAATGCATTTAGCCACATGTCTCGGGTGAAAAAAAAGTCAATAAGCGCATATTTATGGGTTTGCGCAAAAGTTATAGCATCTACAAACTAGGATACATTTTCTGGAATTTCCACAGCTTTTATTTTATGACTGCCTATCTCATTTCCCAAGGTGCTAAAATGGAGGGGCAGTATAAAAACCCCCCCAAATGACCCCATTTTGGAAAGTAAACACCCGAAGGAATTTGCTGAGAGGCATTTTGAGCCCATTGAATGTTTTATTTTTTTGTCATAAGTGATTGAATGATGACCAAAAAAAAAAAAAATTACACAAAGTGGTTACTGAAATGATATATTGCTCACACATGCCATTGGTATATGTGGAATACACCCCAAAATACATTCTGCTGCTTCTCCTGAGTACGAGAATACCCCATGTGTGAGACTTTTTGGGAGCCTATCCGTGTATGGGAACCCGAAAACCAATCACCGCCTTCAGGATTTCTAAGGGAAAAAATGTATGCCTTCACCCCACACTACCTATCTCTAATTTTGAGGCCATGACCCCATTTTGGAAAGTAGACACCCCAAGCTATTTGCTGAGAGGCATGTTGAGTCCATGGAATATTTTATATTTTGCCACAAGTTTCGGGGAAATTACATTTTTTTTTTCACAAAGTTCTCACTAAATGATAAGTTACTTGAACATGCCATGGGTATATGTGAAATTACACCCCAAAATACATGGGAATGTAGGCAGCACATATATTATTAAAACAGACATTACTCAATAAAACAAACAACAGCAAAATTGGTAATAAAATTTGGCCGCGGCACCTTTATTGGTATTTAAATTAATTCAACTCTATTAATTTATAAATAATAAATAATTCCATATACTTCAAATATGCTATAAAACTTCAATATATATATAAATACCACTCAGTTATAGAACTCAAGTGAAAATATCAAGAAAAGATTTAATCAAAAGTCCCCCCTTGCATCAAGGGTGACAAACCACATACAGGTGCTGCGACGAGGGTGGGTGGGAGGGGAGCTCGCCAGACCGATACTGAATCAACTGTGCCCGGGAACCTTTAGGGGACCTTTATATATCCCCCCTACACGTGTTTCCCGCCTGAACTACATGTGAGGCGCGTGCTACTCACATGTTTCCCGCCTAGCCTACATGTGAACACGACTCCACGTCATTTTTTTCTTATAAAAATTTGGCTGCCACAATCCCATGTCATGGGTACTTAAACTGTACCCACTCTTCATGGGAATGTAGGCAGCACATATATTATTAAAACAGACATTACTCAATAAAACAAACAACAGCAAAATTGGTAATAAAATTTGGCCGCGGCACCTTTATTGGTATTTAAATTAATTCAACTCTATTAATTTATAAATAATAAATAATTCCATATACTTCAAATATGCTATAAAAATTCAATATATATACATAAATACCACTCAGTTATAGAACTCGAGTGAAAATATCAAGAAAAGATTTAATCAAAAGTCCCCATCTGCCGATTTTGTTAAAAAACAAAAACGGCCTACCCCAATACCGCGGCCAACTCAATGCTGTTTTGAATACCCACATTAAATATATCCAACCCGATATCAGACAAGTGAACACCATCCTGCCTATAGAGGCCCATAAAGCCACCCTCCAATTCAGTATGACGATACGAAAAACTATTTAAGGAGGGCATAAACTTAGAAATAGAATGATTAACCCGCCTTCGAATCTTCTCCAGAGGTTTTCCCTCTCGTGAAGACAACCAAATGAGGCGGGGCACTATTTAAGAAAAAATTACCCTACAACCCGGAAACGACAAATGAATCCTATGCAAATCTCGTTTAATCATAAAAAACAAATCCAGCGTTTTTACCTTACCGATGTCATGGCCACCCAAATGAATTATTAGAATAGATGGAGGAGGACAAAGCTGCATTAGATTAGAAATGTGAAGAAAAAGATTAGTCCATTGAAGCCCTCTGATGCCCTTCCAAAGGATTTGAAAAGAATCAGCAGGAAAAGAAAGATTAGAAGTATAGCAACAATGGCATGCCCGTTTGTGAGCCCAATGCACAAAGGAATGTCCAATAATCCATATATAACTTTTGGAACCTAAGAAGATCAAAGAGATAAATTAGGTCGTACATATAAACAAAATCTACTAGATTCCCACCTTCCTAGTCTCATAATAGTGGTATCATCCAAGCCCAATCTAGCAGCTTCAGTGGCAGCCCCGATTCTAAATGAATGAGTAGAGAATTTAAGATGAGACAAACCTAAATGAATTAAACACTTTTTAAAAATGGAAGAAAACTGGAATTTCGTTAGTGGTGAACCATCCAAATGAACCAAAAAATTACCACAACACTCGGGCCTGACAGATAAGTATCTCTGCGAAATTTGATAGGGACAGATAATAGAATCTCCACAGGAGTGTAATGTGAGCCAATGACCCTTACCTGTCTGATCCGTTTTTGATCTATAAATAAAAATATGTACCTTTTCTTGAGAAATGAAAACCTCGTCATATCTCAAACCAGTGGTACACAACCTATTATTTAGGACCAATTCGGAGATACGCAGAGCCACAAAGAAAATAATAATGAAGGCTGACTGAGATAACAAAGCTTCAAATTCAGAATGGCTTTTATTACACGTAGACAAACATATCTTTTTTAAAATATCAAAAGATATCAGTCTACGCGCATCCGGTGTACAAAATAACCTTTTATAACCCTTGAGGGCTTGCCTCACTGAGAAATAGCTGCTGCAAGCAGGTAAATTATATAACCTCAGGAAAAAAGAAACCTCAGCTAAAATCTTATTGATGTGGTTGAACGACCATCCCATTTGAAAAAGTGAGCAAAGAAATGTTAACATGGTCTGTTCAGTTGGGGCATAACTACAAAAACCCAAGTCAATATTAAATAACTGCCACTTCTGCCATGCGACCGAGTAATCGATCCATGTTTTTGGTGAAACTGAATTTTTAATGGCTGAAAAAACTGGATTTATATCAAGTCCCATAGATGACTCGGGCAGACATGGCCTACCGGGTCCGCCTCCGGCAAAAGTGTCCTGAAACGGTCGATCTGAAAGCGAGATAATGCATCAGCGATCACATTCAACTTACCTGGTATAAACTGTGCTTTCACCCAAATATTCCATTTTAAACATAACAATACAAAATGCCGAAGCAATTTTAAGACAAAAATTGATGTCGAGGAAAGGCAGTTTATAGCAAATAACACACCTTTATTATCTGAATTAATTATTATTCTTTTATTAGCAAAGAAATTACCCCATAATTCAAACGCTACCACTATGGGGAATAATTCCAATAGGACTATATTTTTTGTAGCTTTGTTGGCGACCCAAAATGGAGGCCAAGAAACGCTGCACCAATGAGTACGCCAAATAGCTGCAAAACCTAATGAACCTGCCGCATCAGTGAAAAGCTCCAAATCCGCCGAAAAAACAAACTCGTCTTGAAAGAATGACCGCCCATTATAATCAGACAGAAATTGTGACCAAAACAGCAGATCATCCTTCAAGTCAGTAGTCAAACGAACATGCGAAAACGGGGATTTGAGCCCAGACATGGCCAGTGACATCCTCCTAGAGAAGTTCCTTCCCACTGGCATGATCCAGGATGCGAACGCCAACAAACCTAAAAATGATTGAAGCTCTTTCAACAGCAATTTTTTCCTACGTAAAAAGATTGCTATCAAAGATTGAATTTTTGTAATCTTGGATAAAGGAAGCTGATACTGAAATAATGCTGTATTAATTTGAATACCCAAAAATTCAATAATTGTAGATGGAAAAACTGTTTTTTCAATGGCAAGGGGGATACCAAAAAATTTGGTGACACGAAAAAATAAGCGCAGCAGTAACGAACAGATAGGGGAATTGGGAGGGCCAATAAAAAGAAAGTCATCCAAATAGTGGATTATACCCAAACATTCCGATTCATACTCAATAACCCACTGGAGGAAAGTTGCAAAAATCTCAAAATAATTACACGAAAGTGCACAGCCCATAAGCAGACACATGTCATAAAAATACAGGCCCTCAAAACAAAAACCTAAGGAATTAAAGGACTCGGGAGCGATGGGCAGTAACCGAAATGCAGATTGTATATCGGATTTTGCAAGCAAAGCGCCACAACCAAATTGTTTAATAACCGAGTGGCATCCTCGAAAGTAGTATAATGGACCGAGGACAAGGAATGATCAATCTCATCATTCAAAGAGCCACCTTTCGGGAAAGAGAGATTATGTATAAGTCGGAAAGCATTATGCTCTTTTTTGGGGACTAGACCAAGCGGGGATATGCGAAAGTTCTCAAAAGGAGCCACTAGAAAAGGGCCAGCGACTCGTCCCAAGGAGATTTCGCTAATTATTTTTTCCCTAACCACTTGAGAATGCAAATCTACAGATTTTACATTTGGTACCACCTTACAACCTATGCCTGAAAAAAACTGAAGTTTAAAACCTTTTGAGAAACCCTCAATTAATATTTGAGCTTTCTCCTTGTCTGGGTAAAGACATAACCAGTGATGCATTTTTTCCACCTTCACTGGAGTGGGCGCTTTTGGAATTGTCGTTTCTTGTTGATTGTACCTGGGAATTCCTTTTAAAACACTTAGTTAAAGGGTGAGTGCCAAAGCAAAAGGAACACTCATGCCGATAATGACATGAATTAGCCCATTTGCACTGAGACCCATTAAAAGCATAACAAACACCCTTTTTGTACAAAGAAGAAGGGTTGGCATTCAACTGTTGCTTAGGGAACGCTGTTTTTTGTGGGAGGATTAAATTCAACCACAAACCAACATCCTTCATACCTCATTTAAGACTCGGATACACAGCTAACTTCTGGCGGAAAGATTTGTCGTAGTTACAAAATTTTTATACGCTTCCAAAATATTTTCTAAATGCTGAAACAGCCCACTACATTTTTCAGGGGACTTCTCTCCCAATACAGCTGAAAAACTACAAAAGGCTTGAAGCCAATTGTGAAATGATCTAGGGGGATTACGACGCCTATTCTCTTCCGAAACCTCCTCAGCTTTCTTATCAATCTTCGCAAATTC
This sequence comes from Glandirana rugosa, assembly GCA_018402905.1. NCBI lineage: Eukaryota > Metazoa > Chordata > Amphibia > Anura > Ranidae > Glandirana > Glandirana rugosa. The sequence continues at coordinate 43,591 of BLSH010363323.1, read as the reverse complement.
CTTGCTACCAGGAAGAAGAGAAAACAAGTCAATAAATTCTCCTTTCCAAATTTTTTCTTTAGTAGAAGCAGATAAATGAAATCCCAATGGAGACAGCTCACACGGCATTACTTCCTTGTAGCAAGAAACCGGAATAGGAATAGGAATATTAGCATTGTCACGGGAAACGTTCAAATCCCCCACATGATCAACATTAACAGCATTAGAATTACCATATTTAAATTAGCCATAGGAGAACACCAGACATTACCAGGTGATGCTGCAGGAACAATCACAGGCTGAGTTGTAGCGAAAGAATCTGTGAATTTTGAGAAAGAAGAAATCAAGTTAGTTAGTAACTGATGCTGTGATAACTCACCAGCCTGAATGGGATGAGAGATAGAAGCCTGTGGAGGAACATCAGCTGGCACCAGAAGACCAGCTGGTCCTGATGTCCCTGGAGCTCCTGTCATCAGAGAAGCCGCTGCAGCGTCTAGCCTCACAGGCCTAGACCTGCATAATGCCGTTGCTGTGGTAACCGGAGCGTCTGCCTGCAAGCCCTTTTCCATTGCGGGCGAAGCTGGGCGTCTAGCCTGTGGTGAGCGATGGGCGCGGCCACGCCCCCCTCCATTGCGAATGGGCGATGGAGAAAATGCCCTCTGCTTCCTCAGCCTCTTGCGGCCAGAGCGCTGAAATCCCACGGAGTTACTTGCTCCCGCCTCCGGAGGGAGGGGGCTATTCCTCCGTGCCTCCACTGCCGAAGACCCCGTGCGTTCTGGCGGAAGGCTGCACTGGTACGACTATGGTGACTACAAGCTGGGCTGGTCGGCGACATCCGAAGGTCTTCCGTTCCCTGGGCTTGCGCTCGGTCCGGCGGATGGGTCGCTTCTGACTCATGTCCCGGCACTTGTTCAGCCTCAGACAGGCACTTCAGCAGCCACTCCTCCCCTCCTTCCGACGCCGCCTTCTCCAGGACCCTGCGAACCAGCGTCTTCATGATCCAGTCACAGCAGGCGAGCTCCTGTATTATAGCTCTGTATTATAGCCAATGGAGCTCGCCAGACCGATCCTGAATCAACTGTGCCCGGGAACCTTTAGGGGACCTTTATATATCCCCCCTACACGTGTTTCCCGACTGAACTACATGTGAGGCACGTGCTACTCACATGTTTCCCGCCTAGCCTACATGTGAACACGACTCTACGTCATTTAAAGGTACAGTAACCTCAAAATTTTTTTTTTTTTTAATAAAAACTTGGCTGCCACAATCCCATGTCATGGGTACTTAAACTGTACCCACTCTTCATTCTGCTGCTTCTTCTGAATACGGGGATACCACATATGTGAGACTTTCTGGCAGACTAGCAGCATACGGGACCCCAAAAACTAATCACCGCCTTCAGGCTTTCTAAGTGCGTAAAAAGGTGATTTTACTCCTCACTCCCTATCACAGTTTCGGAGGCCATGGAATGCCCAGATAGCACAAACCCCCCCCCCCCCCTCAAATGACCCCATTTTGGAAAGTAGATACTACAAGCTATTTGCTGAGAGGCATGTTGTTGAGTATTTTGCAGATCTCACATTTTCTCACAAAGTTTTGAAATTTGAAAAAAGTAAAAAAAAAAAAAGAAATTCTGTTTATTTTTGAATTTTAATGCACAAAAACATACTATTTTTCCCAAATGCTTGGTGAAATATAAAAGTTGATCTCATGCCGAGTGCATAGACACCAAACATGACATGCTTCAAAAATGATGCACACCCGCGAAGCGGCGACAAACTATATACATTTTTAAAAGCCTTTACAGGTTACCACTTTAGATCCGCAGAGGAGGTCTACTGCTAGAATTATTGCCCTCGATCTGATGTTCGCGGTGATACCTCACATGCATAGTGAAATTTTTGTTTACATATGACACGAGACTGATGCTTGAGTCCACCTTTGCGCGTGTGCATGGGGGGGCAGGGGTGCATTTTTTTTTTTAATTATTCATTTTGCTTTTTATTTTATTTTTACACTGTCACTTTCATCTTTTTTTATCATTTTTATTTTTATCACAGGGATTTTAAATATTCCCTATGATAAAAATAGGTATTGTCGCATATAATTTTTTTTTAAATTTGGGGTCTACTAAACTCTAGATCTTTCCCCAGCCCTTAAAGCATTTGACCACACCAAAATCGGTTTGATAAGATGTTTCCCCTATTTCCCAATGGCGCTATTTATATCTGGCGAAACCGAAGTCACAAAATGCTCTCAGCCTCCGGTTTCTTAGGCCATGGAGATGATTGGAGCCATTCTAGTCTTCAATCAGCTCTATGGTAAGCTGGCGGAACCACCAGCTGCATTCTCACGTTCCCCAGTGGGACAGGAGAGCCTGAGCAGACCAGCAACACACTAGTATGTCGCTGGTCCTTGTTGGGAATATATTGTAATGTTCTTTTTTTTCATGCAGCCTGTGGGTTAAATAAAAAAAAGAATGCCCACCATTAGAAAACCCCCCTTCATCCTCCCACTTCTAATGGTGGGCATAGCCACTTTTTTAAAAAAATATACCGGAGCATAGGGGCAATCCGCCCCAATTTCTACCCACTGCCCCTATGCTCCGGTATATTTGCTCTTTTTTTTGCTGTGGTGGTGAAATCACCTCCAACAGCGCTGGAGTCGCTGGTTTATATATGGTGGGAGCAAACGCTATTGCTGTCACCTTGAATAAATCAGCGATGCAGCTGGCGTACCTGAAAATTAAATAAAGATTAATAAAAACAGTAACACATAAAAAATAATATTCCTGCTAAAAATAAAAAAAAATAATTAAACGTTACATAAAAACATTGCATATCTGCAAAAAAAAAAAACCACTATAATAAACGGCAACAAAACATTACAGATATGCATAAACAACAATAGAGAGAACAATAGAAAGAGAATAGAGAGAAAATAGAGATAGAAAAACAAGAAACGTACAACTGTTTTTGGTTTTTATTTTTTTTTTATTTTTTGGGGTTTTTATAACTTTTTTTTTTTTGGTAAGCTTTTTTTTTTATAACAACGAACAATGAACAGTAAAGGTTAGGGTCTCCAAAAATGCAGTGACATCTTTGGAGACCCTGTGAACAAGTGACAAATGGGCATTAGCGGCGATGTATTGACCAGCATATAAATTGCTTTGGTCCACAATAGATCTATAGAGATCTTTGGTGAAATATAGCGAAAAAAAATCAATGGCCCTAAAATCAACTGTATTCACCTGAATTCTGGGTTGGGCAGTGAATGGGGGAATTAGGGGCGCTGCATCAGAGGTGGGTTACCAATCAGGGTTTGCATCAGGAAGGGCACTATGGGCTCTGCGGGCCTGTGTTCTTCGTCTTCGTGGCTGCGGGGCATTACTTGTGCTAGCCATAACAGCATGAACTGCACTTATGGGACTCGCCACGTCACCAAGTGTTACTGCAGTGCTGGTTGTAAGACCAGGATGTACTAGACCGCTGGTGCTTGCCAGGTCACCAGGAGTAGCGGCATTAGTACTGGCTCTGTGCTCCATATGAAAGCCCTGCGGTTCTTGCACCTCAGTGACAGCTAAACAGGATCTGACCTTAGCAGGAACCACCCAGTCGTCAGGGCTATCTGTCATGGAGCCGCTGTGGAATACTAACTCGATTGGTGAGTCTGAATCTGACAGTGAGGCTTCCCCATCGCTCTGATGTGTCATACTCACCATCGCGTAGGCCTCTTCACTAGTGTTCCTTGGATTAGACATGGCCTCTAAATTTATAGGTACACTAGTGAGACTCACAGGCAAAAAAGTGCACCTGGTTGTCAGAGCCTGTGTCAAGTTGCTACCAAAATCACTGTCAGAATTCGCAGGGATCGGGCGTGATCTCTGCGAAGGCTGCAGATATGTGTGTTGTGTTACTTTTCCAATTCAAATGCAAGGGTCAAGTTTTTTTTAAGAAACAGTAGAACCTCTGCATGTGCAGTTAGAAGGTGGTTTCTGGCGTCAGTCAGAATGTGTGACGCTGCACTGAACAATCTCTCACTTTCCACACTACTGCAAGGAGCTGAAAGATATTTTTTTGCCATTTGGCCCAGAGTGGGAAATCGCAGTTTAATGCCTGCCCAATACCCAAGAGGTTTGTCCGAACGAGGCACAGTGACCTCTCCAAGATATGCTTCGAGTTGTATAATAGCAGCTGTGGGAGCACTGTTCTCAAATGTAGATGAACAAGCAATTTCTTGAAAAACACTGTCCACACTGCTGGTAGTAGTAGGGGACGTGGTACTTGACTGTTGGTCAGTGTGAGGCTTTTTGGCAGATGGTGGTTTGTGGGGTGTAGCTGCCTATACCTGTACAGATATTTCTTGCATTTTCAGCAGGAACATTTCTTTGGCTTGCCTGCCAGCATCTGCATTTGAGAAGAACGGATCTTTATCTAGAAGAAGAAGAAAAGCAAGACAGCAATGTCAATCATGCAAGGCCAGCAGCAACAACAACAACTGTGGAAGCTTGCTGTGGGCCCACTGCTATAAGGGAAGGAGCCAGGAGTGGCCCACTGCTATAAGGGAAGGAGCCAGGAGTGCCCCACTGCTATAAGGAAGGAGCCAGGAGTGGCCCACTGGCACTGATATAAGGGAAGGAGCCAGGAGTGGCCCACTGCTATAAGGGAAGGAGCCAGGAGTGCCACAGGGGACCCAGCAAAAACACTTTGATCGGTTGGAAATGAAGTAACCAAAAACAGAGCAGGGCATGACATATTATCTACCTTGGATCAAGTAAGGTAGCGATGAAGTAGAGTGGGTTTTGCTCCATGCCAGAGAAGCGTTTCTGCAAAGCAACAAGCAAGTACTTCATTGTTTTAACACCATGGTCCTCATCTATTGCTTTTGATAACAATCTCTGTAGCGCTGTGATTGCAGGAATTACATCTGAGGCAAAAGAATCTGAGCAACTCACATGCCAAGTCAATTCTTCAAAGGGGGCCAAGATGTTGATCATCTTTTCCATGATATTCCACTGATTTGCAGTGATAGTTGCAGGCAGCTCATGTTCTGACACATATACACCAATGGCCCGCTTCTGCAGAGATTGCAGCATGTAAAATGTACTGTTCCAGCAAGTCTGAACATCTTGTTGAAGTCTTTTCATGGGTTGACCAAGTTGGAGCTGAATATCTTGCAGCCGAGAATATGCCAGGTCTGAATGTTTAAAGTGGCCAACTATTTTACGCCCAACTCCCACAGCATCCGTAATGCTGTGCTGTGATAAAAGACCCTCTGAGACAGCCAGCTGCAGTGTATGTGCCACACATGAAAGACTCTGAAGACCAGCATCTTCCACACCTTTTATCATATTCCTGGCATTATCCTGGACTACCACATGGACAGAACTTTTGGAAATGGCCCAAATGTCAAGCATTTCTTCAAGTATGCTCGTTATAGCTTGGCCTGTGTGAGGGCCTTGAAATTTCTTTGCATGGAGCATGACTTACTGAAGAGAGAAATTGCCATCAATCCATTGTGCAGTTAAGCTAATTACAGACACAGGACTTACACTACTGCTCCAAATGTCCATGGTGAAACTGATAGCCTTTATGTCCTCCTGCAGCATGTTGGTAATGTGTTTCTTCACTGAGTTGTGTAATTGAGGCAATATGATATCAGAGATGTAATGGTGACTGGGAATTTCGTACTTAGGCTCCAAAAGATTCAGAAGTCGGCGAAAACCCACATTGTCAACTATTGATAGTGGTTGATCGTCAAGAATGATGAATTGGGTAACTGCCTCCGATATTTCCATAGCCCTTTGGTTATCCATGGAATATTTTTCACGCCTTGAAAGGGTTTGGTGCAGTGTCAGCTGCTGAGTGCCAGTGCTAGTAGTTATGGTAAATTCTCCATGCTCAGTCTTGTGTTTCATTTTGAGGTGTTTATTAGATTACTGGTATTATAAGAACTAACTTTTGATCCTCCTGTTGATATTTTAGCAGAACAAAGTTTGCAGTCTGCAATGAGTAAGTTAGTTTCACTAATTTTAAAATACTTCCAAACTGCTGACATTTTACTGGCATCCCTTACACTGAAAGCCTGAAATAAATACGTCTCTGGGCAGGGGGAAAAAAAAAGGAAAAAAAAGAAAAAATAATAATTTTTGAGCCTTTAGAAATGCCATGGTTATTAAACATTCACACGTGACACTTCTAACTCAATAAGACAAACATCTGACTGATTTTCAAAGATAATGGAAAATTGGAAATAAAGCTCTGCTGCACTCACCGATTGTCGTCGATTGTTCTTCCTGCAGCCATGCGAGCAGCATGCATCTTAGTATAGCCAAATAACCCAGCCGAGAACAGGAAATCCATCTGGTGTGCACTTGGGGTGTGGTAACAGAACTTGAAGCAGAACGCTACAAAAAAAACAGACAGAATGTTCCTGAGAACCCAGCCGAGCCAGCAAAATAAAAACTGCACAATACCATGCGACTAGATGGACAAATGCTAGGCCAAGGTGCGAATAAAAAAAAAGGCATACAAAAATAAAATGCATTTGTATAAAAAAACAAAACTTGCAGGCTGCAGCATGAAATTAATAGTCTAATTGTAAAGGAAAGGGTGCACATTGCATACACAGCTGGACAGGGGACAATGGGACACATGATGTAAGCAAGAGAGATGTGGGTGTGGGACATGTTAACAGCCTGGTAACACTCACTGGCCTCCATGTATTGTACGAATAATAAGCAGAGAGAGACATGCTGTGCTGTGGGTGAGGTGTGGGACATGTAACACAGGTAAGTTACCATCTGACCTCCATATAAGCAGAGAGAGACATGCTGTGGGTGTGGGACATGTAACAGGTAACTCACTGTCTGACACTGGCCGCCATGTTAAGCTGAGAGAGACATGCTTGTTGACTGTGGTGTGGGGCATGTAACAGGTAACACTCACTGTCAGACACTGGCCGCCATGTGAGCTAGCTGAGAGAGACATGCTATGTGGGTGTGGGACATGTAACAGGTAACACCCACTGGCCGCCATGTAAGCTAGCTGAGAGAGACAGGCTGACTGTGGTATGGGACATGCACAGGTAATACTCACTGGTTACAAAGACAGGAAAGGAGACATCAACACAGCACTCACTCACCGATCACCATGCAGGACATGGTGTAATCGTGCGGATTGCCATTGACAGACAGCCTGGAGGAGACAGGCAGCAGCACAGCCAGAGACATACATCATATCTCAACACTCAACGCAAAATGGAGGGGCGGAAATCTTTATCTGCTCCCGACATCCGCACCGCCGACATAACTTTCGCCCACTTCCGGTAACGGGTTCCAGTATCTGCCAATTTTCGCGAGTACTGTTACTCTTGAAAAGGCCGATTATCAGCCCCGATACTGGTATCGGTATTAGTGCATCCCTAATTATTATTATTATTATTATACAGGATTCATATAGCGCCAACAGTTTGCGCAGCGCTTTACAATAAAGAAGGGACACGGTACAATTACAATACAGTTCAATACAGAAGGAATAGGAGGGCTCTGCTCGTGGAGCTTACAATCTAATAGGGAGGGGGAAGTGGTACAAAAGGTAATGACTGCAGGGGATGATCTGTTAGAGGTGACTCAAGCACAGTTCTTAGGGGAAGGTGGGGTAGGCTTCAATGAATAAGTGAGTTTTCAAGGATCGCCTAAAGGTGGACAAGGTGGGGGCTGACCGGACATTCTGGGGCAGGGAGTTTCAGAGGATGGGAGAGGCTCTGGAGAAGTCCTGTAGGCGAGCATGGGAGGAGGTAATAAGGGAGCTAGAGAGCAGGAGGTCCTGGGAGGAGCGGAGAGGACGATTAGGGCGATATCTGCAGATGAGGTTGGTTATGTAGCTGGGGCAATGTTGTGGATGGCTTGTATGTTGTGGTTAGTATATTGAATTTTATACGGTGGGGTAGGGGAAGCCAGTGAAGCGATTGGCAGAGCGGGGCAGCAGTCGCGAATCAGTTAGTAAGGTGTATAAGTCTGGCAGCAGCATTCATGATAGACTGAAGGGGGATAGCCTGTGTAAGGGTAGGCCAGTGAGGAGGGGGTTGCAGTAATCAAGGCGGGAAATAACCAAGTAGTGAATAAGTTGTTTTGTGGTGTCGTTAGTCAGGAAGGGCAAATTCTAGAGATGTTGCAGAGGTTAAGGTGGCAAGATTTAGCCAGTGATTGAATGTGGGGGCTGAAAGAGAGGTCGGAGTCTAGGATTACACCCAGCACCCTGGCATGTGTGGAAGGACCAATGGTTGTGCCCAATTTGGGCCCAAATTGGGCCCAATTAGCAATTTTCCCTCCCCGGTGTCATGTGCCTCGTTAGTGTTATAAGGTCTCAGATGTGAATGGGGAGCAGGTCTGCTAAATTTGGTGTTATCGGAAGGTCAACATGGAACCTCATGGCAAAGAATTCTCTGAGGATCGGAAAAAAAGAATTGTTGCTCTACATAAAGACTGCCTAAGCTATAAGAAGATTGCCAAGACCCTGAAACTGAACTGCAGCTAAGACCATACAGTGATTTAACAGGACAGGTTCCACTCAGAACAGGCCTCACCATGGTCAACAAAAGAATTTGAGTGCACATGCTCAGAGTCATATGCAGAGGTTGTCTTTGGGAAATAGGCATATGAGTGCTGCCAGCATTGCTGAAGAGGTTGAAGGGGTGGGGGGTCAGCCTGTCAGTGCTCAGGCTATACGCCACACACTGCATCTATCCATTACTCACATCTGTTTTGCAACCTATGATGATGGTCATACCTAGGATCAACTACTATCACCAAGCTATTTACGGAGCTACTCTCTATCTGTAAGGAAGTAACTGTTCAGTTTGATGAATACCGGGACTTCACTAGCAGTGACCGCACTTCACACCAATACTTTGCTTTGGCCACTGCATCCATCAGCGATCCCCACATTGTTACTGCCTATTTGAGCTCCAGGTGGATATATGCAGAATCCCCTTTATTTTCTCCAGGACTATTTTCACTCAGGGCTGTGCAATCGTGTGTACGTAGAATGGGTGCATGTCTATGGTGTGCAAGGGAGGTATAACAACATTGCCATTTTTTAATTAAAAAATTTAAGTTTGTTGGAGGAGGTTATCTTGTTTCTTAATTTGCAAGCAATAAAGATTTGTTACATGGATTTATTTTGCCTGGTTCCTTGTTGATGAAGCCTTAGGGGAATCTTCCCCTTTATTAATATACATTTGTGCTCATAAGTTTACATACCCTGGCAGAAATTATGATTTCTTGGCCATTTTTCAGAGAATATGAATGATAACACAAAAACATTTCTTTCACTCATGGTTAATGTTTGGCTGAAGCCATTTATTATCAATCAACTTTGTTTACTCTTTTTAAATCAACCGAAACTACCCAAATGACCCTGATCAAAAGTTTACATACCCTGGTGATTTTGGCCTGATAACATGCACACAAGTTGAGCACATGCACTGAAGTCTTTTGGCCGACCATAGTGAGGCCTGTTCTAAGTGAAACCTGTTCTGTTAAACCACTGTATGGTCTTGGCCACCTTGCTGCAGCTCAGTTTCAGGGTCTTGGCAATCTTCTTATAGCATAGGCCATCTTTATGTAGAGCAACAATTCTTTTTTTTAAATCCTCAGAGTTCTTTGCCATGAGGTGCCATGTTCAACTTCCAGTGACCAGTATGAGAGTGAGAGCGATAACACCAATATTAACACGCCTTCTCCCCATTCACACCTGAGACCTTGTAACACTAAAGAGTCACATGACATTGGTGAGGGAAAATGGCTAATTGGGCCCAATTTGGGCATTTTCCCTTAGGGGTGTATTCACTTTTGATGCCAGAGGTTTAGACATTAATGGCTGTGTGTTGAGTTATTTTGAGGGGACAGTAAATTTACACTGTTATACAAGTTGTACACTCACTACTTTACATTGTAGCAAAGTGTCATTTTTTAGTGTTGTCACATGAAAAGATAGAATAAAATATTTACAAAAATGTGAGGGGTATACTCACTTTTGATAGCTACTGTATATATATATATATATATATATATATATATATATATATATATATATATATGTGTGTGTGTGTGTTTATATGAGTTATATGGTTAAAGTAGTGCTAAAAGCTAAACATTTTCTTACCCTAATGCAGGGTTTCTCAACCAGGGTTCCATGGAACCCTAGGGTTCCTCCAGAGGTTGCTAGGGGTTCCTTGAGCAATGAGCAATTTCTACCTCTCAGATAAATTCCCAATGACATCATTGATCTTTTTAGCTATCTGTAAGGGGGTAATTCTTCCCAATGACCACAAGTGTGAGGAGCATTCTTCCCAATGACCACAAGTGTGAGGAGCATTCTTCCCAATGACCACAAGTGTAAGGAGCATTCTTCCCATTGACCATCACACTAATGTACCATGAGTTGTAGGTTTTTAATTTTTAGCAGGGGTTCCCCGACACCGGAGAATTATTTCAAGGGTTCCTCAGTGTTGAAAAGGTTGAGATAGGCTGCCCTAGTGCATTCACCCAGATAGCAAGGATAGCTTGCCACAATTTGTGACAGTGTTGAATTGTAAGTCTGTTAACTTGTTGCACATTTTCACTGGCAAGTTGTACACTTGCAGAGCACTTGACACACAAGTTCTAGTTGACACTTTTCAATTTGTAGCAAATTTGCTTGGTAAGTCTCTAGGAAGGGCAAAGTCACAGTAGTGGGTTTACAGCAAGAGTTCTGCAAGTCACAGTGACCCCTGTGGTGGGATGACTATTGCACAACATAACTTGAACCAGAACGTGCAACAGACTTGCAGAATGTTTGCAAAGAAAGTTGATCTGGAGTCATGCAATGCGGACTTGCTGCAATTGTGCAACAAACTTGTGAAGCCTGGCAAGTCATTTCACACTTGCAGCTCAATTGCTTGAAATTGTCGACATTTACAGAAAGATTTTACTTTGTCAATCATGTTTTACTGTTTCATTGAATATTTGCCCATTTTAGTTATATACAAACAGCAGAGTTTCCCTTTAAAGCTGAGATATTCATTTTGTGCCTGTGGAATATGTTTTCCTCTTCTAAGCAGGTGGTGATGTCATTTTTGTTTTTTACTAGCTGATTCCCAGAAGCTAGTCCCAAGGGGATAGCAGTTGGTTTGGCATAGAGACTCTTGTTTGTGATGCTACAAATACATTCCATCTCTTATGTCACCACTTCTCATTCACTGTAGAGCTCTACCTTTGACATGGGCATGCTTAAAGATGTAAAACTGTGCTTAAATATCAAAAGCTTGCACCAAAATTCTAGAATTGCAGATTATGAAAAAAATGAATAAGAAATGAACAAATTCATATATATATTTTTTTTTTCATCCAGAGTCATATTTGACATTTTGAAAGGTATTAACCGCTTGCCAACCAGCCGCCTTCATTATATGGCGGCAGGTGGGCTCTCCTGCACGAATCGCCGTAGCTTTATGGCGGCTCGCGCTGCACACTGTGCCCACAGGTCGGGGCGGAATCGATGTCTGCCGGCGACCTGCAATCACCTACTACAGAGGCAGAATGGGGATCTGGCAATGTAAATATGGCCGATCCCCGTTCTGTCAGGGGACATGACACAGATCTACTGTTTCCTATGATCGGGAACAGTGAGATCTGTAATGTCCCTGCCAGACCAGCCCCCACACAGTTAGAACACGCTGAGGGAACACAATTAACCCCTTGATCGCCCCCTTAGTGTTAACCCCTTCCCTGCCATTGACATTTATACAGTAATCAGTGGCTATTTTTAGCTCTGATCGCTGTATAAATGTCAATGTTCCCAAAAAGGTGTCAAAAGTGCCTGATCTGTCCGCCACAATGTTGCAGTCCCGATAAAAATCACAGATTGCTGCCATTACCAGTAAAAAAAAAAAAGAAATTCCCATAGTTTGTAGACGCTATAACTTTTGCGCAAACCAATCAATATACGCTTATTGTGATTTTATTCACCAAAAATACAGTCAGGTCCATAAATATTGGGACATCGACACAATTCTAATCTTTTTGGCTCTATACTCCACCACAATTGTTTTGAAATGAAACAAACAAGATGTGCTTTAACTGCAGACTTTCAGCTTTAATTTGATGGTATTTACATCCAAATCAGGTGAACGGTGTAGGAATTACAACAGTTTGTATATGTGCCTCCCACTTTTTAAGGGACCAAAAGTAATGGGACAATTGGCTGCTCAACTGCTTCATGGCCGGTGTGTGTTATTCCCTCATTTTCCCATTTACAAGGAGCAGATAAAAGGTCCAGAGTTCATTTCAAGTGTGCTATTTGCATTTGGAATCTGTTGCTGTCAACTCTCAATAT
>BLSH010363311.1:144066-157143 GCA_018402905.1 Glandirana rugosa | reverse complement strand
CTTTGTTACTTTACCCATTTTAGTCACCTGGGTCTCTTGTTCTTTTTTACAGTGTTAATCCACCAATCTATCTTCTGCTGCCTACCACTCTCGGTGCTCCAGTGCTTCCAGGTTACCTGTTTCAGTTATACCCCCAGGATATTACACCCCGCTCCGATATATGTCCTCCTTTGCGTCTGGGGGAATAGTGTCCTTTAATCTCTTCTCCCCTCCGCAGCAGGTAGTGTTTCCTATAGTTCTGGGGGGTAGGGGGGGGGCAACTGGGGGAGGGGCAGTATGAATGTTATTATCCACCTCCTCTCTACCCTATCCTTTGTTTTACTCTTGTAAGTTTAGTCACGATTCTCCCCTGCCTTTATTTGAACTGCAAGTGCCATATACACATGAGCTTAAATGCAATATGTTGTTTCACTTTCCTTCACCTTTAAAGCGTCCTCTTCCTTTCCTTCAGCTTACCGCAGCCTCGATCCCCCTCCTTTCCCCACTTACCGCCTCCAGCCATCTGCTCTCTTACTGTCGCGGCCCCTGGGCCTCCACGAGTGTCTCTCTCGTCTCTTGTTGCCGCGTCTGCGGGTTCTTTTGCCCTCCCCGCGGGCCGCGTCCTTGGAGTGCCTGCCGGCTCTCGTCCTGTGTGCCTCCCTCGTCTCACACGCTGTAGGCTGTAGACTGTGTCATGCTGGGCGTCTTCGCCGCTTCCGCCGCAGCTGACCAGGTGATTGGGGGGGGGAGAGGGGTCAGCTGCTGTTCCGCCCTCCTAGCTCCGTGATCGGTTACTCCCTTGCCGGTCTGGGAATCCTTAATGGGGTGCGGTGGGGGGGGGGCACTGCCGTCTCCATCAGCCGGTCCCCTGTGCGGTGGAGTGTTTACAGGTCGGTCCTCCCTGCGAGCCGTGTGCTAGGAGTCTACACAGGCGCCATCTTGACTCCTCCTCTCGGGGAACTACCAATGTAAACACGGCGGTTCTCCGTTCTGTGAGAGGGGGACATGCCAGATCTACTGATCCCTGTCACTGGGATCAGTTAGATCTGTTATGTTCCTGCCAGCCCATCCCCCCCACAGTTAGAACACAACCAGGGATCACAGTTAACCCCTTCACTGCCCCCTGCAGGTTAACCCCTTCACTGCCAATGACATTAATACAGTAATCAGTGGACATTTACATTTCTGATCGCTGTATAAATGTCATTGGTCCCAAAAAGTGTCAAAAATGTCCGACATGTCCGCCCCAATATCGCAGTCCCGATAAAAATCGCAGATCGCTGCCATTACCAGTAAAAAAAAGGAAATAATAAAAACGCCATAAATCAATTACCATAGTTTGTAGATGCGATAACTTTTGTGCAAACCAATCAATAAACGCCAATTGGGATTTTTTTTACCAAAAATATTTAGAAGAATGTATATTGGCCAAACCCAATGAATAATTTTTTTTTTATATTTTTTTTTTGGATATTTATTAGAGCAAAAAGTAAAAAATATTGTTCTTTTTTCAAAATCATTGCTCTTTGTTTATAGCGCAAAAAATAAAAACCGCAGAGGTGATCAAATACCACCAAAAGAAAGCTCTATTTGTGGGAAAAAAGGACATCAATTTTGGTTGGGTACAGCGTCGCACGACCACGCAATTGTCATTCAAAATGCGACAGTGCTGAAAGCCGAAAATTCGTCTGGGCAGGAGGGGGGTTTAAGTGCCCAATAAGCAAGAGGTTAAAGGAAAAAAGCTGCCCAAACCTGCCTGGCCCTATGTGAAAAAGTAATTGCCCCCTAAACCCTCTGCTGCATAATCCAAGTGCGCTTGAGCTTGGGGTCAAGAACTGATGGCCGGACATCCTTTTCCAGGATTTTCTGGTAGATTGCAGAATTTGTGGTTCAATTAATTATGGCAAATCATCCAGGTTTTGAAGCTGCAAAGCAGCCCCAGACCATCCCACTACCACCATCATGTTTGGCTATTGGTATGATGTACTTTTTGTGAAATGCCGCATTATTTTTAAGCCAAAAGTAACAGGATACACACCTTCCAAAAAGTTTAGCTTTTGTCTCACAGGACACAGAATATTTGCCCAAAAGTCTTGGGGGTAATCATGATTTTTTTAGCAAATGCGTTCTTGTTCCTCAGCAGTGGCTTTTGCCTTAGAACTCACCCATGGAAGCCATTTTGCCCAGTCTTTCTTATTGTTTAATCATGAACACTGACCCTAACTAAAGAAAGTGAGGCCTGCTGTTCTTTAGATGTTGTTCTGGGTTCTTTTGTCATTGTGCTCTTGGAGTGATTTTGGTAGCCAACCACTCCTGAAAAGGTTCACCACTGCTTCAAGTGTTCACTTTTGGATAATGGATCTCACTGTGGTTCATTGGAGTCCCAAAGTCTTAGAAATGGCTCTGTAACCCTTTCCAGGCTGATACATATCAATTACTTTTATCTGTTCTCATCTGTTCTTGAATATCTTTAGATCAAGGCATGATGTTTTGCTTTTTGAGATCTTTTAGCATGCATTGCTTTGTCAGACAGCTTCTATTTAAGTAATTTCTTAATTCAACAGGCCTGGCAGTAATCAGGCCTGGGGTTGGCAAGTGAAATTTAACCTTTACTTTTTCACATAGTGCCAGGCAGGTTTGGATAGCTGTTTTCCCATAATAAATGATATTATCATTTAAAAACTGCATGGGTCCGATGACTCAGACCCTTCCATCCTGGAGGCTAAATGAAGCCTTGCTTCAATCGGAAAAGACTCGCTCGGAGCTGCAGGTCACCATTCGTGATTATTTCTCCACAATGAGTTACCAAGCTGTTAATGGTGTGGGAGGCCCATAAAACGGTGGTTTGGGGAGTGATGATTAAAATAGGGGCTCGGCTTAAAAGGGAGAAGGCCCACCAAAAAGAAGAACTTTTTGCCCAGATGCAGAGACTGGAATGCTCGCATAAGGCCACCCTAGCACGCTCCACCTATCAGGAGCTCCTTGTGATTCGTGAGGAAATCCGCTCACTCCTGTTCCATAAAACAAAGCAAAAACTGGCATGGGCCCATTGCACAATTCTCAAACAAACCCAGCATGCTACTAGCATGGGCACTGCATGGCCCCCGAACGAAAACCTACATCTCCAATATAATAATCTCTGCAGGGCAGAAGTTGTCCACATCCTCAGACATGGTGGAGAAGTTCAAATCCTTTTATGAGAGCTTTACAACATTGGTGAGGCCTCCTCCCTAACCATTGCCTCGGACAGCAAACCTACTTCGAAGTCTTACATAGCTTCCTCTGGCATGCCATCGCTACCCCTCTTGGTGCAGGAGGAATTGGAAGAACCGATCACGATTGAGGAACTGGGAGTCGCTCTAGCCCGCTCAAAACCGAAAAAGCCCCCCCGCACTGACGGTCTCACCCCGTCGTATTACAAGACTTTTTTGAAATGCTGTCGTGACCATTGGTCTCGGCCCTGAATTCTATTACTGAAGGGGGCTCCTTCCCAGTAGATATCCTCAGAGCTTATATATCTCTGATTCCCAAGGAAGGGAAGGATCCATCACGGTGTGGGAACTATCGCCTGATAGCGTTACTAAATACCGATTTGAAATTGTTCGTGAAAGTCATAGCTAACAGGTTGCTTCCCAGCATTCCGAGTCTTATTCATAGGGATCAGGCGGGTTTTGTGCCACTATGCGAACCTCGTGACAACACCATCCGAGTGGTAAACTTGATCCACGCTGCCCGGTCATCACACCGGCCTCTTCTCTTGCTGTCTATGGACGCAGAGAAAGCTTTTGATCGGGTAAACTGGTCTTTTATGCATGCGACCCTTGAACACTTCGGACTCCGATCCTCTATGCTAAGTTGGATATTATCCCTCTACTCCCACTCCACGGCTTCGGTTAAGGTGAATGAGACGAGGCCGAGCTGTTTCAAAATCTGCAATGGCACGAGGCAGGGCTGTCCCTTGTCCCCCCTGATCTTTATACTCTCATTAGAACCCATTTTGTGCACAGTAAGGGTGGACTCTACCATAACTGAATATCAAAAACCATTGGAAATGCACAAGGTGGCCGCTTTTGCAGATGACTGAATCTTTTTCTTAACAGAACCTCTCACCTCACTCCCAAAACTTCTTGTCTACTTACAAGAATTTGGCTCCCTGTCCTTCTTTCACATCAATCTATCCATTCCTCAATACCACAGTGGACAGGGGCACGATTGAGTCATTGACCACAGCGTTCCCGTTCCATTGGGTTACTACCTCCATTCACTATCTGGGTTGACATCACAACTGATCCCTCTAACCTGTACTCTGCAAATTATACCTCATTACTTACCCTTCTTAAGGCGGATGTCCACCACTGGCACTCACTCATGTTGACGTGGTTTGGCCGGTGCAATGTTCTCAAGATGACGATATTGCCCAAGATACTGTATCTAATGCAGGCACTCCCAGCTCGCCTCCCTCCAGTGTTTTTCAAATGAATCAGCTCCCTATTCCGAGAGTTAATTTGGTCTCACCGGAGACCTCGCATCAAAATCCAGCTTCTCCACTTACCCAAGCGTAGGGGGGGAGTGGGCATTCCAGAGCGTGGACTGGCATTGCCGTGCAGAGTCGAAACAATGGGTGGCAATGGAGCTGGAGGATTTCAATGGCACTGCCAGGAGCTGGCCATGGATAACCTTTTCGTTACCAAAAGATCTTACTGACCATCTAACCTTGGGCTGCACACTGAGGGTGGCTAGAGATGCCTTCCGACACTCGTCATTGTCTCTGGTTCCCTTTCCATTGGTGCCGATCCTGGGTAATCCAGAATTTACTCCCAGCCTTCAGGGCCCTCACTTCCAGCGGTTGACTGAAAGTGGGCGGCTCTACCTCTCAGCTTCAGATACCCCGCTGGACTTCTGGAGTGGCCTTAAATTACACACTTTTCTATGAAGACACTTATGGACCCGGGGCATGCGCCAACAATTGACGGAGTTGGTAAGCATTTGCCGTCGGGGAGGGCTGGTTCGCCATAGTCAATCGACAATTTATGCCTCATTGATATGTCCAGTAGGGATGGGCCAAACAGGAGAACAGGACCCCTGTTTGGTTTGCAGCAGAACTTTCGAACACAGCAAAAGTTCGGACCCGAATAACAAACCCCATTAAAGTCAATGGGACCCAAACTCCAAAAATCAAAACTGCCCATTTTGAAGGCTTATGTGCAAGTAGTTGGGCATACAATGGTTATAGGGGTCAGAGTCCTGCCCTGGGGAACATATATTAACCACATCAGCCCTCCAAGGATTTCACACTTTAGGACCAGAGCACTTTTTGTGATTCGGCACTGCGTCGCTTTAACTGACAATTGTGCAGTCGTGCAACCTTGTACCCAAACAAAATTTGCGTCCTTTTTTTCCCACAAATAGAGCTTTCTTTTGATGGTATTTGATCATCGCTGCATCATTTCTGATCACCGCTATAAACAAAAGAAGAGCAACAATTTTGCAAAAAAAAACAAATTTCTTACTTTTTGCTAAAATACAAATCCAAAAAAAAACACAAAAAAACATTTTTTTTCAACGGTTTTGGTTGATTTATATTCTTCCTCATATTTGTGATAAAAAAAATCACAATCTGCGTTTATTGATTGGTTTGCGCAAAAGTGGCCACGTTTACGGATGATGAGAATTCATTTCTGGGGTTTTTATTTTTTTTTATTTTTTACTAGTAATTTAGCAGTACTGCAATATTGGGGCAGACATGTCGGACTATTTTGACACTTTTTTTGGGACCATTGGCATTTATACAGCGATCAGTGCTATAAAAATGCACTGATTACAGTGTAAATGCCATTGGCAGTGAAGGGGTTAACCTGAAGGGGGCGCTCTAAGGGTTAACTGTGTTCCCTGGGCGTGTTCTAACTGTGTGTGGGCTGCCCTAGCAGGGGAAGGGGAGCGATCACAGCTTCCATGTAGAGGAAGGCTGTGATTACAGCCCTTCCCCCTCTCACAGAACGGAGGTCCGTGTTTACTTACACGGACCTCCGTTCTTTCACTCCAGGGGGGCATCGCGGGTAGCCGGCGGAGATCGAGTGCGCGATCTCGCAGCCGCAGTCGTATGACGGCGGTTTGCGTTATCGAGCCACTTTGTCGCCGTCGACCTGCGGTTGACGGTCGGCAAGTGGTTAATGAAAAAAGTTTGTGAAAAAAAAAGCCAAAAAAAAGACATTTTCCCTGCAAGCTGCCTTTATTTTGCTCAGCAACAGCTGGGGAGCCAGTGTGTATGATGAGGCCACAAAGTAGTGCACTGGGAACAAGATTATAGATTTTTTGGATAAATTCTGGTGTCACTTTGATTTTGGATAGGAGTAACGGGTGCGGAAAAATTGGGCTTTGTGTTGAGGTGGTGCCTTCACACCATAACCCTACAGAGGTGCTCTTCATGAAGGCAATAATTGGCCTTTCTATAAAAAAAAATCGCAATGATATGCACCTGTCAAACAGGTGCAGAAAAATTGGTCTTTGGGTGTTGGTGGCGCCTTCCCACCATAACCCTATAGAGGTACTCTTGATGAAAGCAATAATTGACCTTGCTGTAAAATCTGCTGCAGATGTGTTGAAAAAGGTCCAGACAGCTAAGCTTTGGGAAGTAAGCTGGGAGATAACAGCTACGGAATGTGACGTAATAGGGTGGCTGCTCTCTACTCTTTCTTGATGTTGGCCTCCTTGAGGTTGTGCTGCCTCACTTTCAGTTTCCTCCTCTGCTCTATCTGGCACCCAAGTCACATCGGTGACCTCATCATCATCATCATCATCTCCATCTCCTCCATCATCATCATCACCACTGGAGACAACTTGGCAATACGCTGCGGCTGGGGGGCACATGAATGCCAATTTTTCTTCCAGTGTTCTCCCCTCTCTCTAGGCTCATGTTCCTGTCATCCTCAACCTCAGTACCAACATCTGAATCCAGTAATGGCTGGGCATCATGAAGGTGCAAGTGGCTGACGCTGTGGTCAATTGACTCCTCCATGGCTGATTTTGGCGCTATGGCAGGAATATATGTGGACAAGGAGGCAGGTTTATTCACTCTGGCAACTGCATGGGACTGCACACTTGTCTCTGCTTGCCTGACAGAGGATGAGGAGGATGAGGAGGATGAGGAAGCTTTACCAAGCCAGTCCATCACCTCCTCTGCATGCTGTGGCTGGATAGCAAATTCACTAAACAGAGGAAATGATGCCCTGCCTAAGGACAGACCACCACATCCACCTTTGCCCATGGACACATTTGTTGCTGGTCCCCTTACAGTGCCAAGGGAATGTCTGCCTCTCCTTGTTATCCTCCCAGACATTATTCGGAGGGAGGGAGCGGTGCTTATTAGCAAATGTAAAGAAGAAGTGGAAATATATACGTAGATGCACTTTAATCAATGTAAAGCAGTGTTTGGTGCACTTTAATTTGAGTACTCACACTACACAGACACACTCCTGGGATACACTATAACATACTGCAATATAATGCGTCAAACGTACAGTGATGCACAGAACTATATGGCGTTAACCTGGCAGTAACACACACACAGAAATAAATGGCGTTAAACTGGCAGCAATGTACAAAACTATATGGCGTTAAACTGGCAGTAACGCACACAGAACTATATGGATAAAACTGGCAGTAACACTCACAGAACTATATGGCGTTAAACTGGCAGTAACGCACACATAACTATATGGCGTTAAACTGTCAGTAACGCACATAGAACTATATGGCGTTAAACTGACAGTAATGCACACAGAAGTAAATGGCGTTAAACTGGCAGTAACGCACACAGAAGTAAATGGCGTTAAACTGGCAGTAACGCACACAGAAGTAAATGGCATTAAACTGGCAGTAACGCACACAGAAGTAAATGGCGTTAAACTTGCAGTAGCGCAATCAAATATACGGTGCTCAACTGTCACTACACTGACGCTATCTGAACTCTCTCTACTCTAGCTATACACTAATGTAAAGATTAGTGACACAGTCTCACCACACTACACTGCAACTATCCGAGCTGTCCCTACTCTACATATACACTAATGTATGTATGAATGACACGGTCTCACTACACTACACTGAAACTCTCTGAGCTGTCCCTACTCTAGCTGGACACTATGCAAAGCTGAATGATGGTCCTCCTCACTACACTCACACTATCCCTAGACTGACACTAAACTAATATTCTACACTGGCAATTGAAGCACAATAGGACAATATAGCACACTAACTAACTAATAGCACTGAACAGAGCCCTTTTCTATCTCTCTCCAGCCGAAATCACACTAAAAATGGCTGCCATTGAAAGAATACTTTTATACTGTGGGGCGGAAATGAGCCATGATTGGATAAAGTCATGATGATGGTGTCCAATCATGACTCTGACAGTGCTCTGTGCCCTGATTATCTGAAGCTTTTACTGCTTCAGCCAATCAGGGCTTGCAATGCATTGTTCGGTGCCGCATTGCATTTTGGTCAGTTTGGGGGGGGCTGAACAAATGGTCGAACGTCCCGTTTGTTCAGATGTTCGCCGAATGACTGAACAGCGAAAATTTGGCCCAAACTTATGCTCATGCAGAACCGTTCACCCATCCCTAATGCCCAGCAGAGGATTTTGTCCCTCTATACCTATCTAGATGGGAAACAGACCTGAACATGCAATTTATCGACTCTCAGAAAGAGAAGATCCTTCACTTTGCCCAGAAGTCTTCCATAGCAACTAGAATTCAGGAGACCTGCTACAAAATCTTAACTCGCTGGCATATAGTTCCCACTATTGTGCATTGCTTCTACCCTCAAGTTTCTAGTCTCTGTTAGAAATGTGGTACTGCAGAGGGTACGATGTTCCATATATTTTGGGCATATCCCAAACTGGGTCCATTCTGGTGGGAGGTGGCCGATATCATTAAACACCTGATGCATGTAGACTTGGAGGGGAACCCTGCAGCCTGTCTGCTCCATTTGTCACCGCGACCGATTAAGAAATACAAGTCCTCTCTTACAATTCAGTTACTGAATGCAGCAAAAGCCTGCATCCCCTTTGTTGGATATTGGAGACCTCACCATCTAAAGCTCTTTGGTTTACTAAAATAAACAAGTTAAGGGACATGGAGGACCTCACCGCAACCTTGCACTGGCGGGAGGAGATTTTTTGTGAGACCTGGAGACCCTGGAACCATTTTACCTATACAGACCCTTATCTCTGGGAGATGGCATAATTTGGCTGACTCCATGGGCTCTTCATTTCAAACCTGGCTGGGGGGGCATTGAAAGTCTTGTACTTGCCTGTTCTCTCCCCATACTGGGGCACCTTTTCCTTTTTACTTACACCCTTCCTTTCTGACCTATCTGCTACTCCCCTCTCTGGTGGATACCTGCTTAGTAGTGGTATTAGTCTAGAACTGATACCCTTATCTCCATCTGCAATATGCTAGACCACTATCATCCCTCCACTAATTCCCTCTCGGGTTGCAAAGCATCCCGGGGAATTTTTTTTCAATTTTATTACACAACATGCTAGGGTCTTATGTCTTATCATTTCAAAAGTCTTTAAGTGATACCTGGTGACATTTTATGACATGCTCATTATAAGCACGGTAGTAAGGTATATTACTGGGTAGATTGCAATGTTAATGTACTCTGGTGACCCTTCATGCACTTCACTTGTATGCAACATATGTTTAATGTCATTGAAGTTGGTTGTATTTTATGCATTCTTTAAAATAAAGGAGTTACATAAAATAAAAAACAGCGTTTTGTATTTACTCGGGTTATCTTTGTGTAATATTAAAATTTGTTTGATGTTCTGAATCATTTAAGTGTGACAAATATGCAAAAAAAATAAAAAATCAGGAAGTGGGCAAATTTTTTCACAGCACAGTAAAATGGTGGTGAGGAAAAAAAGTTAATTATCTTGCTCTGGAAATATTTTTCTACCAAGTCTCCAATGAAATCTTACAGTTATCATTAAAACGATTCCAGATTGTAGATACAATGTTTAACTACTTTCAAAGCAACAGTTTCTTAGATTTACTAAAGGGGTAAAGTACTCTCACTCTGCAAAGGAAACTTTCACTTGCAAGGCAATATTCCTTAGCTAGTGAATGTAGTGAAAATTGAATGCAAAAACATGATTTTTCATGTTTCTGATCACTTGCAAGGCAGTTTTCTCTTAGCTTGAATGTGGTGAAAATGTAATGCAAAAATATGATTTTTATTTGCTTGTGACTGGATGATTGAAATTAACACAGCTTCACCTCATTCACTAAGCTAATTTTAATTCCCTTGCAAAGTGAACAACCTATACTTTTCTAGTAAATCAATCTTTTGAATTCAGTTCACATAATCATAGCTGAGCTCCTCCATGCCTCTAATTAATTTGGTTGCCCTTTTCTGCAATCGTCCAGTAACCCAGTATAATTTTTGTGAACTGGTGCTCAAAACCGAACTGTAAGATTCTGTGTGTCTTTCTCTGGAGTCTATACCTCTTTTAATACAAGAAATTATTTTGATTGTTTTAGAACTGTCAGCTTGGCATTGTGTGATGATATTAGGTTTGTGATCTACCAGGTCATCCAGATCTACTTTATCATTGACTTACCCAGTTGTACTCCTCCTAGTATGTATGATGCATGCGTGTTTTAAGCCCCCGAGTGAATAACTTTACATTTGTCAGTATTAAACCTTTTTGACACATAACTGTCCACTTAAATAGTGTATTCATGTCTGCTTTTTGGATATACGTAAATGTACTATAAGGAATTTATTGAACTAAATAGCTTGGTGTCACATGCAAAAACAGAAATGGTACTTTTAATTCTAAACTCTATATATCAAAAATAGTTTAACCATTTAAGGACTTCCCCCCTTAGGACCAGAGCACTTTTTGCGATTCGGCACTGCTTCGCTTTAACTGACAATTGCGCGGTCGTGGGACTGTGTACCCAAACAAAATTTGCGTCCTTTTTTCCCCACAAATAGAGCTTTCTTTTGGTGGTATTTGATCACCTCTGTGTCATTTTTGATCACTGCTATAAACAGAAAAAGAGCAACAATTTTGCAAAAAAAATTTCTTACTTTTTGCTAAAATACATATCCAAAAAAAATATGAAAAAACAAATGTATTCATCGGTGTCCCCGCTTATAGTTGTTACACGGTTGGGAAGTGGTTAAAAGTAAGGGTCCCAAAACTGAACCAAAATGCAGACATCATCCCTTAAAACTGGCTCTCTGAAAATAGTTTTTGTCCCTCTACCATGAACTTTTATGAATACTTACAATAATGCTTACAATAATTGAATTCATGCTAGGGTCACTGTTACTTAGATATTCCTTTAATAAACATTTGTTTTGAACTTTTCATGTTCAATATCAAAATGTTTTGGGGCTGCTATAAACACTCCAATAAAATTATTTGAAAGTTTCACCTTTGTCGCTTTGTCACTATTATTGCCATTATATCTGTTAATTTATGGCTGGTTATAATCTCCCAATAATACCCCCAGTCTTGCCTGTGCACCCCTCTCCATGTATTGAGCTGAGTCTCTATCTGCTTATTATAATTAGGTGACCTATAATGTACTCCAATAACTAATTTAGTAGTGTTCTCAAACATAGGTAAATTATAACCATAAATCCCCAGCTTGATTATATTCTTCATTGACAATATCATCTTTTCGTCCCAAGTAACATACTCCAAGCACATTATTATTAATTAATAGTGTTCATATTCTCAATTGAAAGCTTACATTTAAATAATGTGCACACAATGAAAGTGCAGAAAGAATCTCTTTGTGCTGTGATTTTGTTCTATTATGCACATAAGCAAAAGTAGTGGTTAGGCACAGAATGGCCTTAAAATCTATTATGGTCAAAGTGGTAAAGAAACACTTTAATGTTTCAAAAATAAAGGAGATGCCTGTGAAAACCTTAAGAAATAAGACAAAAGAATACTTTCAAGTACAAAATGTATGATTGGCATTTAAAACAAGATAGGACACATACAAATATGAAGAGCACTAAAAACATTAGAGTTTGTAATCAAGAGAAATCCAGAGCAACAGCGAAATGTAAAACAGCGGAAAAAGTATGAATATGGAAGTATCAGCATAGCACATAAACGAATGCATAAAAGAATGATGAGGACTAGATTCCTTTTTTTATTTAGCTTAGGACCCAAATTCACCTTTCTGGAAAGCTATGGCAAGGGAAGAAAATATTTAAATATCATTTAGATAAACTGTCACAATTTGTTTTGCTTTTTTTCTCATCTAACAGTATGTGCATAAAAAACATGTTAATGTCCTTATTTTAATCTCTCCCAGTGGTCTAGAAACCTCATAAATCGAAGGTTTGAAATTCTCAGCAGAAATTGTCTTTTTCTTTAAAAGTTGCATGGGCAGAACAACTGTAACCTCTTTCTTCATAAACCCATGATCCTGTTGTCCTACCCATTGCCTTTTTGCGAGTGAGTAAACATATGTGATAGTAGGGGAAATAAATTAAAATCTTGGAAGATTAGCTATGTACAGGAAGCCTGCTCAGATATAATTATATTATGCATACTTAGCTTTGGCAGGAAGTTACGTTTTTTTTTCCAACCCAGCAGGCTAAATGAGAAAAAACCCGGAGAGGTCGCTATATTAACTATGGAGTGTTAGCGAATTTATCACTCCTGTTTTCACAGGGACACTGCCCAACCCCCTGGCTGAAGTGATTAACACTGCCAGCACTGGTCAACTGCTGGTCCGATTCATACGTATTATATTAATATAGACTCGTCCGAAGGACATGTATCGATTAGAAGGTTCTAAAATTAAATAAAGGGGATGATAGTGTATACAAATGAGTGAGCGTTTTTCCGTTACCCATCCTGTTGTCCTAGTACCCAAATACTTCTTTCTCCAATGTCAACAAGACGGGTACGTTGAAAATTTCTTTTTCTGTTAAAGACGACTCTTAAAGTTTGGAAGCTAAATACTCCAAAGATCTGGTGACCCTCTCTAATTTTATTCCTGTAATTGTACAAAAAATACGTGTATGACAATCTACTCTTTTTTTCGTTTTGTTTAACAC
>BLSH010363311.1:120105-144056 GCA_018402905.1 Glandirana rugosa | reverse complement strand
AAATGTCATTGGTCCCAAAAAAAGTGTCAAACATGTCCAACATGTTCATCCCAATATCACAGTCCCAATAAAAATTGCAGATCGCCACCATTACTGCTGTGTCTCAGCCAATCAGGAGGAGAGTCATGGACAGCTAAGACGCTCGTGGACATTGCTGGAGAGAGATGGGGCTCAGGTAAGTAATTAGGGGGTGCTGGGGAGGATGCTACACACAGAAGTTTTTTTTTATCTTAATGCATATAATGCATTAAGATAAAAAAATCTTCTGCCTTTACAACTCCTTTAAGATAAAAAGCCTTCTGTGTGTAGCAGCTGCCCCAGAACCCCCTAATACTTACCTGAGCCCCATCTCTGTCCAGCGATGTCCACAAGTCCCTCGGCCATCCCTGAATCTCCCTCCTGATTATCTGAGACACAGCAGCAGTGCCATTGGCTCCCACGACTGTCAATCAAAGTCAGTTAGCCAATCGGGAGAGAGAGGGCACAGGGCTGAGCGGCAGCTCCGTGTCTGAATGGACACACAGAGCTGCAGCTCAGCTCAGATGCCCCCATA
Organism: Glandirana rugosa; assembly: GCA_018402905.1. NCBI lineage: Eukaryota > Metazoa > Chordata > Amphibia > Anura > Ranidae > Glandirana > Glandirana rugosa. The sequence goes on along the minus strand of BLSH010363311.1, from coordinate 143,503 downwards.
GCAAGCTGCTTGACGTGGGGGCACTCAACAGGAGCCAGGAGCAGCAAAGAGGGACCCGACAAAAGGAGAATCCAGGCTGCTCTGTGCAAATCCACTGTACATAGGGGGTACGTATAACATGTTTGTTATTTAAATAATAAATAAATACAAGACTGTACAATCACTTTAAATCAGATCAGTTGCATTTAGTTTCTCTGACAGCCACAGAATGAAACATTGAGGCTGCTTTACTAAAGGAGTGAAATTGTATGAAGATGCACTTCAATTATCTAATCATGTGAAAGGCAAATTGCTGTTTACTTATTACATCTGCAAATGATTGAAACATTTAAATGATTATCCATAGTTTATTGTGTGAACATTCTCAACTCCTTTAGTATATTACCCTAATTGTATCATTGATTGTTTACATTTTTGCAGACACTGCAAGGCAACAGCTAAATATAGTCACTCATACCTAAATTAAGTATGACTCATGAGATCAGGACCCTAGCTGTTAAACTGACAGCAGATATCAGCAACTACTAGAAGTGATTAACAAAAAACAACAGGGTTCTAGCTGAGCAGGGTTTAATGCACATGACTAAAGTTTGGTTGCCAAATCCAAGCTCCATTGAAGTCAATTGGAAAGTTAAATAGCAGTTCTGGCTATTTTCTAGGCTAATAGGCAAGGGATTGTCAAACTAAAGCCTCGTACACACGGGACGACGATCGTACGTCTCAAATCATATGTTGGCTGTTGTATCTAGGGTTGCCACCTCATCCCTTTAACCACTTCAGCCCCGGAAGGATTTCCAGCTTTAGGACCGTAGCCCTTTTTGCGATTCGGCGCTGCGTCGCTTTAACTGAAAATTGCGCGGTCGTGCGACGTTGTACCCAAACGAAATTTGCGTCCTTTTTTTCCCACAAATAGAGCTTTCTTTTGGTGGTATTTTATCCCCTCTGCGTCATTTCTGATCATCGCTATAAACAAAAGAAGAGCGACAATTTTGCAAAAAAAAACAAATTTCTTACTTTTTGCTAAAATACAAATCCAAAAAAAAAATATAAAAAAAACATTAGCTTTAGAGAGAGTTCAGATAGCGTCAGTGTAGTGACAGTTGAGCACCGTATATTTGATTGCGTTACTGCAAGTTTAACGCCATTTACTTCTGTGTGCGTTACTGCCAGTTTAATGCCATTTACTTCTGTGTGCATTACTGCCAGTTTAACGCCATTTACTTCTGTGTGCGTTACTGCCAGTTCATTAGCTATGTACAGGAAGCCTGCTCAGATATAATTATATTATGCATCCTTAGCTTTGGCAGGAAGTTACGTTTTTTTTTTCAACCCAGCAGGCTAAATGAGAAAAAACCCGGAGAGGTCGCTATATTAACTATGGAGTGTTAGCGAATTTATCACTCCTGTTTTCACAGGGACACTGCCCAACCCCCTGGCTGAAGTGATTAACACTGCCAGCACTGGTCAACTGCTGGTCATATGTTGGTTTTCCAGCACGTCCCTTCGACAAATGCCATTTGTTGAACCGGCTTCTGACGGACAGGCAGCTGTCTGAATGTAGGCCGGTTCCTCCTGAACAGATTTTGTGAACCTTGCATAAGTCTGCACAGAAATATGACTTCATCTTTCTTTCCCTGGCCAGTAACAATTATGTCTTTATTTTCATTGACTGTTAAAGCTTCTGCTATGAGAACGTTTTGGAATTTGTACAGCATAAAGGACTGACATTCATTCTGCTTGTGTTTCACAAGACCTAGACGACATGGCAGTGCCTATGGACCAAACACATAGAAGCAGGCCACACTCATAGAGGATGCCAGGAAATGTGCAGTGGGTAATGTTGAGGTTCACATTTTAGCATTTTACATTCATGACATAAATTTCGACTTTCATGGAATCCATTATGCTTGTACAAGCTTTTAAAATATATTTTGCTCTCAAGGGCACATATTTAAGCTTTACTTATTTGTCATAGGGAATATGTAGACAGAAAGGGCTGCCTAACCAGAGTTCTTGGTCCAAGGCAGAGATAAGAGTTGCTCCCACCTCAGGTGCTGTGGTGGCAGGGATGAAACCTCTGGTCAGATGAGCCTTTGTTTGGCTTAATCAAGTCTTGTGAAGGTTACAATCTAATCTTAATATTTCCCTTGCATGTAATTGAATATGACCACAGGTTTACACTTTATTTTTTAAATCAATTCTATGCTACTAATAATTTCATCTGGTAGCCCTGCAAATAAAACGCTCCCTGTCCCTTTTTGTTTATACTCATTAATCAATTGTGTCTATGGGGACATCTATGATTGTCACACAGACTTCATTTTGAACATGTCTGCCTTTGTTCATTTTCATTACATGGTGGATTTTTTTAAGAGAAACTACATCTGCTATTGATTGTCCACGTGGTAAAGTAGGTATTTTCTTGGCATTTCTTGGGGATGAATACTGACATATTATTTCAGTCAAAACTTGTTTTTATGCACAGTTGGGAAGGGAATGACCTTTCTATGGTTTTGTTGTTGTCTGAGGTCTGATTGGAGTGAATTCCCCCCATTTCATGTCCTGTAAACAACATTGCCACTCAGACATAAATGAGGCAAAATCTCCAACTGGATCAAAGTTAGCGATACAACGGGGGTTCCAGCTTCCCCCTACATTGCTTTCATTTTTCATTTCAATGTTTTTTTTTTATTGATTTTAATGCAGCATTTGACATATTACAAACCTTGAGTTCTCATCATTAAGTTATAGATAGTATAGTATCCCTATTATCCCCCCTGCTAATAGTTTAAAGATTTTGTGCCAAAATGAGATGAGGGATTTACAAGACCACATTACATGTAATGGTGAGCCTTGTTCACCACATTGGTGCCAACAGTGGAAAGAGTTGTTAGGGTAGATTTTTGAGTGGTTTAGAGGTGTTAAATACCATAAATGAAGTATTTTTAAGTAAGCTTCCCAGTGGTTTGTGCATCGAGAAGCTTTAGCTTAATAGGACAGTATTTTGTGCCAGGAGCTGTCTGATACTTACTCTCTGTTACTTAATGTCAGTTCCCACTTACATTACAGGGGATCTAATAGGAAATTTCACGTTATAACAATATGAGTAAAAAAAGAATATTCCATGACCCATACACTGTATCTAGGGGATTCATAAAATTGCAGTATTTGCCCCGGGAGGGAGGTTTCTGTGGAGATTATGTGGGATCGTAAGTAGTGGTTGATTTTAATGTATGTATAGAATTCAGAAGGGGGTAGGGCAAATTTGCTCTGTATGGTGCGGAACGGAATTATTTTCCCTTTATCGTAGATATGTTTTAGATATTGAATCTTATATTTTATCCAAGGTGTTAGGTTTAAGTCAGGTATTATTCCTTTAAGAATGTCGATAGGGATTTTTATGGGCTTGAGCGACAAGGTTTTGTAGGATAGTAAAGATATCCAGGCTTCTAGGGTTGCTTTAATACAGGGGTGACTGAAGGTATTGTGTTTGGGGATTTTAGATGTTAGGAGTAAGAAATTGTATGAAGTATGCAAATGGAATGCTGGTATTTTCATCTGTGTCCAGGTTTTTTCTTTGGATGGGTGCCACCAGAAGTACATCTGCTCGAGTAGGGAGGATGTGTAGTATGTATGAATATGAGGAAGGGCGGCTCCACCTTTATGCAATGGTCTACACAAGAGGTGGGGAGCGCATTAAGGATGTTTAAATTTCCAAATGTATCGGTTGATTTGTTTTTGGACAATCTGGAAAAATTTAATTGGAAGGGGGATGGGAAGAGTTCTAAAGCGGTATAGTACCTTAGGGAGTATGAACATTTTGACTGTGGCTATGCAGCCTAATTTTGAAATGCAAAAGGGGCAGAAGGAGTTCAACTCTTTAGGAAGGGATTGCATTATAGGTTTATAATTGCAATCATATAGGTGGGCAGTTATAGGTGTTAGATTGATACCTAAGTATGGGATGGACTTTTTTGTTGATGTGAATGCTTATGTTTTCATCAGAATTGATTGAGTTGTCGGGGGGTTTGTGGAGGCTTAGAATTGATGATTTTGATACATTCAGCTTATAGTAAGAGACTTCAATATATTGGGATAGTATGTTATGGATAGACTGGAGGGACTGGACTGGGTTGGTGACTAGTAGGATTATATTGTCCGCAAAGAGGCTAATCTGGTGCTCAGTTTCTTGGAATAAAATATCTGAGATACTGGCAGGTGGAGATGAGTAAAGTGTCATAATGGCGTCTTGTATCCAACCTGTGATGCCAAATTTTTCTAATACTGCCTGCAAGAATCCCCAGTGTTGCTTTCATGTTTATTGCAGTCTCTTACTCTTGCAGATTTCTACTTCCTGGCCCTAAGAAAAGTTGCCATTGACACAGGAAGTAAGAGAAAGTCTTCAAACGAATCCACAAAGAGCAGTAAAATCTTAAAGAAGCCCTATTCATTCCATGATGTATCCATAATAAAAAAAAATGTTTTGGCTGGAGATAAACTTTAATCATAACCCCAAAAATTAAAGACAGTTACCTTCAACTACCATCCTTTAATACCTGTGAGCTGTTCTAAACATTAAGCCCCAATGTTTAACCAGTTTGTTCAACAAAATTGTGTATAACAGTAAAATTCTCATTAAATTCTGGTGTAAATGTAATGTAGTGATGAAATCTTGGATAGCGTTCACATAAATACATATTATGCTTTTTAGATCCTTTCTTTCTATCTAGATAAACGTACACTCTAATGAAAACTGAAAATGAAATAGTAAAATGCATACACGGAGCATAGTCTATCCATTAAGCAATTCAGTTTATCATCCAAATATATTGAGACCTTAAAAAGAGCAAATGCATGGAAGGTCTACATGACCAATGGGAGGAATAGGTCGAAGGAGGGTTAAAGTATAAGTTAAGTCTGTGAAGAGTGGAGGCCTTACCGGTTTGGTAGTTGGTTGAACGAACGGGGAGTTCTGGGTCTACATCCCATAAAACATAGAAACATAGAAACATAGAAAAGTGACGGCAGAAAAAGACTGAGTAGTCCATAGAGTCTGCCCCTTTTTATTTATTTTTTTTTTTTATTTTTATTTTTTTACATTAACCTTGCTGTCTGACTATGGATTTATGTTTATCCCAAGCATGTTTGAAGCCATTTACTGTTGACTGTCTCACAACCTCTGTTGGTAGTTTATTCCAATCATCAACCACCCTTTCAGTAAAATAATACTTTCTAAGATTAGTTTTGAACTTCCCCCCAGTTAGTTTGAGGTCATGTCCCCGTGTTCTTGATTTTGGTTTCATATTGAAAAGACTGCCCTCCTGAACGTTATTCACCCCCTTGAGGTATTTAAAGGTTTCAATCATGTCTCCCCTCTCCCTAAAGGGCAGTTATGGTGGGTCACTCTCAATTTAGCTAAGAAGTAAAAGAAAAACAGATTATGACAGCAGCTTGGTGGTTAGAGGATCTTTGGGGGGGGGGGGGGGTCAGCAGAATGGTTGAATTGTCACAAATTCTGGGTCCATCTGGTGGTATAGTGCTTCCAGTTGGTTGGAAAGTAAGAGTGTGAGCTCTCCAAGCCAGTGCAGTGCAGCAAAGGCATTCCTGGTGTATATTGTGTGTTTAAGAATATCCAATGTTCCCCTTATGACAAAATAGTTTTATTATTTTGTTGTTAACCACACTGTCAATTATGTAAAAATAAAATGATATTACATTGCTCCATTTTGGTTCAACAAACACATAGAAACAATAGAATGAGTCTCTTGTGTAGTTTTAGGCCTCTTGATATGTTCCACCATTATCTTTTTCAAAGGCCTCATAGTGTACCAACCATATTGTTTCTTGCACACAGCACATGTAACATGTACATGACAACTCTTGGCCTTCAATATACTAATATCTACTCATGCTATCCTTAAGATACAAGTCTGTATCTTTCCATCATCAATATAGCCTTGAGGCCTCATGCGCACAAGACATTTTTGACTGTTTTACAGCAGCTGTTTTTAGCTGCAGACGTTTTTCCCTACAGTCAATAAACTCTCCATCATGTTAATGCACACATAGGCTGTTATCATTTATTTATTTATTTATTTCAAGTACTTATGTAGCACTGTCAATTTAGACAGCACTTTACATATATATTTACATTTACCAAATGTTTTTGGCTGGGACGTTTTTCAGCTGTAAAAAAAACCCAAAACCATGTGTAAAAACTCTCAAACGCACAAAAACGTGGCTAAACACCGGTCCCCAACGTTTTTGGACATTTTGAATCAATTGAGGGAAAAAAAAACGCTGGCCCTTTAAAAAATATGAAAAAATTAGGGAAAAAAAAGCGCAAAAACGCCAGTAATATAATGATAATAAAAACTGAAAAAAATCACTGATAAGCTACTGATGTTTTTGGATGTTTTTTTAACGTCCTGTGTGCATGAAGCCCTAAGATTCAAATCCAGAAAGTGTATGTCATTTTTATAACTGTTCTGATAAAAAAAACAATAAAAGAAAGATGTGATTGAATGTCATTAATATAATCTGAAAACCTTATGAGGTCAGACCAAGTCAGTCATCTATGTACCTGGCAAACAATTTGGCTCCTAAGGCTTCATGCACACGGGACTGTCATGTACCTGGCGGATGAGTCTGACTTTTGCAGTGAGTCACCTCTCTTGCGGCCCTGGTTCGAGAACTCCTGGTAGTGTGGACAGGGAGCTCAGGAGCACAGCGGGGCATGAGGGCTGTACTGGACCACTTGATGATAGGTGCAAGTCCACTGGGCTCGTGCAAGTAGAAGAGTAGTCGTACAGTCCGGGTTGGCAACAGGCTGGCTTATGCGGCTAAGCAGAAGGGTCGTCGTAGGCAGGCAGATAGCAGCAGAGTCCAAAGAGAGCCGGGGTCACAGGAACAGGAAGTCACTCAGAAGCAGACACAGGGGTCACAGGTGCAGGAAAGTTTCTGACAGGCAAACACACAGGTCACTGGAACGTTATAGAATGGACAGCACCTGCTTCCTGGTGCTGTCCTGCTTAAATGGCCGCTATTGGTGCCATTAGCGCACTCGGGTGTGGGTGCGCGTTCACGCGCACGGGAAGCCAAAAACGGCCAGGAGGACCATTTTCCTAACATTGCCCCCCCAAGGGGCAGCCTCCGGTTCTGGGTGTTTCTTCCAGAATTCCTCAATAAGCTCTTTGTCGTGGATGTTGTCCTCAGGTTCCCATGAGTTCTCCTCTGGGCAATACTCCTTCCACTTGACCAAGAACTGGATTGAGCCTCCCCTCTCCCTGCAGGCCAGGACAGCCTCCAACTCAAACTCCTCCTCTCCATCCACTAGGACTGGCCCCGGTGGAGCTGTTCTCCGTCCCAGGAAGGGATCCTGGGTCACTGGCTTAAGCAGCGTGACAGGAAACACCGGATGGATTTGCGTGGATGGAGGCAGGAGCAGCTCGTATGCCACTTTGTTGATTTTCTTTTTGACAGAGAATGGTCCTATGTACCTGGGTCCCAGTTTTTTAGAAGGGCAGGAAAGTTTTAGATTCTTTGTAGACAGCCAGACCTGCTGGCCAATTTGTAGATCCAACTCCCCTCTCTTCCCTTTATCAAAGTTCCTCTTACTGGTGGCTTGGGCTTGAGCAAGGGTCTCCTGGAGGAGTTTATTTTTTTTCTCGAGGAACTGGGTCATCTCAAGGACCGCGGGTACAGTGCTTTCCATTGCTAAGTCCGGTAGGAAGGACGGGTGGTAGCCAAAGTTTGCCCAGAAGGGCGACTGCTTGGTAGCAGAGTGGACCGTATTATTGTACGCAAACTCGGCTACTGGGAGAAGCGAGACCCAGTCGTCCTGGGAATAGGAGGAATAGCACCGTAGGTATTGTTCGAGAGTCTGAATGGTCCTCTCCGTCTGACCATTAGATTGTGGATGGTAGGCCGAGGAGAAGGCCAACTCGACTCCCAAAGTGGTACTTCCAAAAGTGAGAAGTGAATTATACCCCTCGGTCTGACACGATGTTGGCGGGGACTCCGTGTAAGCGGACAACTTCTCTTATAAACACTTCTGCAGTCTCAGCCACTGAAGGGGTGCCTTTCATTGGTAAAAAATGTGCCATCTTTGTAAGACGGCCCACCACCACCAAAATGGTGTTGAATCCTGCTGATGAAGGTAACTGAATGATGAAATCCATTGCGATTTGCGACCATGGTCGCTCCAGGATGGGCAATGGGTTAAGCAGTCCCCAAGCTTTGGATTTCTCTGTCTTGTTTCTGGCGCAGATAGGGCATGACGCCACATAGCTCTGGCAATCCTCCTTCAGCCGAGGCCACCAGAACGAGTGGGTGAGTAACTCCGTTGTTTTACGGCCACCAGGGTGACCTGCCATTTTAGTGTCGAAGGATTACTTGCCAGAGTTCCTGTGGCACATATAGTTTGTTTTCCAGCCACCACAACCCATCCTTCAAGGTAAGTCGGGGGTCTGGTGGTTTGGCGAAACGGGTACAGGACCTTCTGATTTGGGACAGAAGGTCTTCCTGAGTGAGCAGGAAACTGTGGGCCGGGAGGATGGTACCTGGTGGGGACGTGCACGTGCGAACATGCACGGGAAGCCAAAAATGGCCAGGAGGACCGTTTTCCTAACAGGGACGCTTTTCAACCTCCCCTGAATGTTTTATCTTGACAGCTAGAAACCGGTGTCTAAAACGTCAGTTTTGCCACATTTTGCATGCCGCGTTTAGCGTCTAGGAGCGTTTAAAAAAAAGTTTTATTTTTTTTTAAATGGTAACACCTGTAAACTAAACGCTCCTAGACGCGAGTTAACACATTTAGGCAGGTTTAGAGGCGTTTTGCCACGCTCGGCATCTGAAATGCAGGTAAACTCTGCATCTGAACCCATTTTTGCCCGTTCAAAGAACAGCCTCTAAACGCAAATGCCTAAAAACGACTGAAAATGAGCCTGTGCACATTTACACATAAGATAACGTTATTTGAGTTCAGGGGCAATTGAAATAAAAGCCCAAATGCCTCTAAACGTCCATTTACAGCATCCCATTTGCATGGAGCCTAAAGGGGTTCAAATCTCTATGGATGCAGAGCTCCTCCCACCGCACACTATATTTATCCATATGAAATTAGAATATGATAATAGCCAGATTGTGTGGTATACTGTAGATGAGCACAAGCGCTCTACATCCAGGGCACACCAATATTAGTTCTCCTGCAGTTCAATGCCTGTAATACAGCCAAGTTTATGTTTAATATCCCTAATAAAACCTTCAGATCAAGGTGTGCAAATATTAATCAATTCATTCCCTCATTACTTCATTTGAGAACTATATGCCTGCAGCTATTGGATGCCCTCTGAGGGAATCTTATGTTTCCGGTATTTAGGTAAATGAAACAATGGAACCTTAGATCACTTAATTTTTTTTTTTATCAAGTCATTTTTTTTTCATTTTGAAATTTAAAACCCCTTCAAAATACACAAATCATTCCCACAAAACGAACTCACCCAACAACGACAATAAAAAATATAAAAATTGGACCTTACAATTGTAACTTAATTTTTTAACATTCAGAAATTCTCTAGGTATTATATACCTAACCTTTATAAATCTGTTTAACCACTTCAATATGGGACACTTATACCCCTTTCCTTCCCAGACCAATTTTCAGCTTTCAGCGTTCTCACACTTTGAACGACAATTACTCAACATTACTCAAAATTGTTAGCATTTTTTCACACAAATAGAACTTTCTGTTGGTGCTATTAAATCACCTCTGGGTTTTTTATTTTTTGCAACATAATTAAAAAAAGAGCGAAAATTTTGAAAAAAAAAACTTCTTTTAGTTTCTATGATAAAATTTTGCAAATAAGTCATTTTTGTTCATAAATTTGGGCCAAAACCTATACTGCTACATATCGTTGTTAAAAATAACCCAACTACCTGTATATTATTTGGTCTGTGTGAAAGTTATAGAGTCTACAAACTATGGTGCTAATCACTGAAAATTGATCACACCTGATGTACTGATGGCCTATCTCATTTCCTGAGGCCCTGAAACGTCAGAAAAAGTACAAATACCCCCCAAAATTACCAATTTTTAAAAAGTAAACATTCCAAAGTATTTAGTAAAATTCATGGCAAATTTTTTAAAGTTGTATTTTTTCCCCACAATTCTTCTATTACTTTTATCCAAAGTCAAAGTGACACCAGAATTTATCCACAAAATCTCTAATCTTGTTCCCAGTGCACTACTTTGTGGCCTCACACTGGCTCCCGAGCTGTTGCTGAGCAAAATAAAGGCAGCTTGCAGGGAAAATGTTTTTTTTTTTGGCTTTATAAATGTAATTATTGCTGCAGCAGATTCTAGACATGGTACAGATCTGCCACTTTACAGGTAGACTAAGTCTACCTGTAAAGTCCCATGTCCCCCAGGGCAGGACCCAGACCCCTATAACCATTGTATGCCCAATTACTTGCATATAAGTCTTCAAAAGGGGCACTTTTAACTTTTAAAGTTTGGGTCCCTTTGACTTCAATGGGGTTTGTTATTCGGGTCTGAACTTTCACGGCGTTTGAAAGTTCTGGTGCGAACCAAACAGGGGTCCATTCAGCCCATCCCTAATAGAGGGAACACAGTCAGGCATTCTAGGAGCATAAATTACACATATAATTTCCTAACAACCTGTTACAATTTTGAAGGTCCTGGAGCACCAGAACAGTGGAATTACCCACAAAATGACCCCATTTTAGAAAGCAAAACCCCCAACATATTTTCTTTGAGGCATTATGAGACTTTTGCACGGTTCATTTTTTTCCACAAGTCTTTGGAAAATGTGGAAAGAAAATAAAAACACATTTTTTTTACACAAAGTTGTCAATTTATATGATATTTCTAACACATAGCATGTATATAGCAAAAATGACCCCGCAAAATACATTCTGCTACTCGTCCCGAGTATGGCAATACCACATGTGTGAGACTTTTACACAGCCTGGTCACATAGAGAGGTCCAACATTGAAGTAATACCTTCAGGCGTCCTAGGAGCATAAATTGCACTTTTAATTTCATTCCTACCTATCACACTTTTAAAGGTTCTGGAGCAACAGGACAATGGAATTACCCACAAAATGACCCCATTTTCTTGTTTTATATGGCTTCCAATTGGGTTAGCTATTGTTCTACAATCTGTCCATATTGATCTAAAATCTGAGTTCTTGCTTGCACGGAAAGACAGAAGGTCCTAAGTAATGCTGGGAATGTCATTTTAGTAATTTGCATAAGACTTTGTTAGATGAAAATGCATCTTTTATCAAGGAATGTTTGTTTTTTACTTTTTTGCAGAAATAGTTTTCTGGGAATTTAAAGTGAAGTTCTAAGCTATTTGTTTTAGACAAATGCGCTGACCCCACCTTTTTCAGGCCTATGTTTGTGGTGTATAAGGCATATGCACTGCAATGGAGAGCTAATGAATCCCGGAGAGATGGGTTAACTGCCCATTTAATACTTTTTTGTTACTATTCAAAGATAAGCCTGCCTTGTTTGAATGTACTTGGTAAGTGATGATCAAACAGGCCTGAGTTTGGTTTATGAGCTGTTTGAAAAAAAATAGCAAACCCTATTAAAGTCTATGGGCGAACTTTGTTATACAATTGTGATCATTTTTAGGGCTAATAAGCAAGATATTGTCAAGCAAAAAACGTGGGAAGCTGGTCATTGCCATTGGGGACACGTACCCATGCCAACATTTAAAATATATACTGTACAGTGGGTAGAGCACTAATAGGACTATTTTTACCCCTGGGACATTTGGGTAGGAGTCAACAGTAATAATTCAGCATGTGAAAAGTGAAATACCACTTGTAAACATTTTATTTGTAAAGTTAAAAAAGATATCGTCAAGCAAAAAACGTGGGAAGCTGGTCATTGTCATTGGGGACACATACCCATGCCAACATTTAAAATATATACTGTACAGTGGGTAGAGCACTAATAGGACTATTTTTACCCCTGGGACATTTGGGTAGGAGTCAACAGTAATAATTCAGCATGTGAAAAGTGAAATACCACTTGTAAACATTTTATTTGTAAAGTTAAAAAAGATATCGTCAAGCAAAAAACGTGGGAAGCTGGTCATTGTCATTGGGGACACATACCCATGCCAACATTTAAAATATATACTGTACAGTGGGTAGAGCACTAATAGGACTATTTTTACCCCTGGGACATTTGGGTAGGAGTCAACAGTAATAATTCAGCATGTGAAAAGTGAAATACCACTTGTATACATTTTATTTGTAAAGTTAAAAATGTTAAAATGACACACAGATTAAAAAAAAAAAGCAGTTACAGATTATACCACAAGTAAGGTACACAAAACCTCCTCCCTGTGACCACCATGACAGGAGGCTTGCATCTCTAAACAACCTGCAAGGGCGCTGATGAGTGCCCTGGAAGCTCATTCAAAGGCCCTTCAGTTTTCAAATTGACAGCCTGTATGGGGTGCGGGCAGAAACCTGTAGTGCTTGTCTGCAGGAGAATGACATTGCGCGTACAATGCTCTGTACGCTCCTGTGAAAAAATAATAAATACACATTTATTCCTGCAAAAATATATGCATTCATTTTTTTTTTTTCACAAAGGTGAACTTAGCTTGTAAAATGAAAAAATATAATAACAACGTTTAAAGTGTAAGTCCAGTCAAAACCTTTCTTATTTTGTATAGATGGATTTCCCCTTAGAGAGAATTTCCTCCTCCCTTACTGTCCAAGTGGCAATGGCAAGTAGCAGAAAGTGAGGAAATATCTCAAACAGATATACAAACAAAATAAAATTATTTTTTTAGCAGAGTAGGGATCGCTAAAACTCCTATGAGTTTTTGTATTGCTGTGTCCCTGTTGCATATTTTTACACAATTCCTGTCTGATAGAACCATAGTGATGAGGAAAGAAAATGAGGGGGAAATCTTTCTAACAGAGCCCCAGATGCCATTAAAAACCTGACTGTTTTCTAATCCTTTTTGACTCTATCCAAAACTAAAAAGGGGCTGGACTGAACATTTAAGTGCAATATATTGTTACATAGTTACATAGTTAGTCAGGTTGAAAAAAGTCCATCTAGTTCAACCAAAAAAAAAATAGAAAAATTATATATAACCATACAATCCCATATACAATCCTTCACCCACAGTTGATCCAGAGGAAGACAAAAAACCCCAGCAAAGCATGATCCAATTTTCTATAGCGTGGAAAAAATTCCTTCCTGATCCCCCGAGAGGCAATCAGATTTTCCCTGGATCAACTTTACATTAAAATGTTAGTACCCAGGAAGGAAAGAATCTAGGCCTAATTTTTAAGCAATCTACCGTGCTGGCCAAAACAACCTCTGGAGGGAGTCTATTCCACATATTCACAGCTCTAACTGTGAAGAAACCTTTCCATATTTGGAGATGACATTTTTTTTCCTCTAGACGTAAAGAGTGTCCCCGTGTCCTCTGTGATGACCTTAAAGTGAATAACTCAACACCAAGTTCACTATATTGACCACTTATGTATTTCTATATATTGATCATATCCCCGTTAATCTCCTCTTCTCAAGAGAGAATAAATTCAGTTCCTCTAATCTTTCCTCATAGCTGAGTTCCACCATGCCTCTTATTAGTTTGGTTGCCCTTCTCTGCACTTTCTCTAGTTCCTGATATCCTTTTTGAGAACTGGTGCCCAAAACTGAACTGCATATTCCAGATGAGGTCTTACTAATGATTTGTACAGGGGCAAAATTATGTCTCTATCTCTGGAATACAAGAAAAGATTTTGCTTGCTTTGGAAAATGCAGCTTGACATTGCATGCCATTATTAGGCTTATGATCGACCAAAACCCCCAGATCCTTCTCATCTATGGATTCCCCCAGTTGTACTCCCCCTAGTATGTACGATGCATGTATATTCTTAGCCCCCAAATGCATAACTTTACATTTATCAACATTAAACCTCATTTACCACATAGTCGCCCAATTAAATAGTGCACCAAGGTCTGCTTGTAAGTTGGAGACATCCTGTAAGGACGTTATTCCACTGGATAGCTTGGTGTCATTTGCAAACACTGAAATAGTACTTTTAATCGCAGGCCCTATATCATTTATAAGTATATTGAAAAGTAAGGATCACAACACCGAACCTTGGGGTACACCACTGATAACCTTAGACCATTCAGAGTAAGAATCATTAACCACTACTCTCTGAATTCGGTCTTTTAGCCAGTTTTCTATGATTTACAAGCTGATCTTTCCAAGCCTGTAGACTTTACCTTACACATTTAGGCTACTTTCACACTGGGGCAGGGAGAGGCAATAGCGGTAAATCGCCGCTAATTAGCAGTGCATTTACTGCTATTATAGTGGCGCTATGGCACCTCTATGCAGGCGGGAGTGGGGCACTTTTAACCCCCAAGAAGGGGTTAACAAGGGGTTAACAAGGGGTTAAAAGAAACCGCCGCTCGGGGTTTCTGAGGCGGTGAACAGCCATTTCGGGATCACCATCCATTTCTTTCAATGGAGGGGGCAGTGTAGGAGCGGTGTACACACCACTCACCGCACCTCCCCAAAGATGCAGCTTGCAGGACTTTTCTTACCGTCCTGCAAGCACACCGCCCCAGTGTGAAAGCACTCTGGCTTTCACACTGGGGAGAATGGGGGGAGAGTTTTTCAGGCGCTGCACAGGCATTATTTTTAGCACTGCAGCGCCTGAAAAACGCTCCAGTGTGAACGTTTGTTTCTTAGGCGAACCCAGAAGGGGGTCTGCAAACTCCCAGCTTTGCGGTGAATCCTTTTAAATTCTATGGGAGGTGAATGTTAAAATAAAATTTGGGCCATTTTCAAAGCTAGTAGACATTGGGTGTTATAAAAAGTGCATAGAGAACTAGTCACTGCCAGAGGGTCTTTTCATGCAGCTTAAAGGGTAACATATAAATATAAATAACAAATATATACATTCTTTAAATTACATCCTTAATGATGATGTAAAGTGATTATAAACAATAAACTTATAAAAAAAAACATTCAGTTTAAAATAGGAATGAAAGGCCAAACATTTTTGTATAGATATGAAAAAACATTATAAATACCCTTTTTCCCTTTTCCCCATTGCTGCTGTCAATCAAATCCAGTGACACTGGAGCCATGGGGCGGGGCCAAGTCCTGCTGTCTGTGTCAATGGACGCGGCATAATTAGTCGGGAGTGCAATCGCACGAGTGCCCCCATGGAGAGCGGCTCTCCGTGGGTGCACACGATGAAGAGAAGGTGCCAGGAGCACCGTCGGGGGACCCCAGAAAAGGAGGGTCTGGGCCGCGCTGTGCAACAACCTTGCACAGGGCAGGTAAGAATGACATGTTTGTTATTTAAAACAAAAACAAAAAAACGAACATTTACAATGCATAGCCTTATACACATTAAGTGGAGGATGTACCTGAACATCCAGGTTTGTACATCTTGGAACAAGGAATTCTTAATTAGTTCCTTACAAATGCATTAACAATTGTAATTAATGCAATTTGATACTTTTTTTCCAATATTTGTAAAGTCCTGGGTGATAGACGTGGACAATTTCAATACAACCTAGTCAAGAAGTAGAGTGTAACCTGTCACATAAGTGATTTCAGTTTTATTGAAACTCCAGCAATCCTGGGGAAATTAAGTTTATAAAAACTGATTGAGAAAAGAATACAAATTGTTGTATGTTATTTATGTGCAAAAATATATCCACATAGCAGTTATAATTATACCTAAAAGTAAATAGTAAAATATGGAACTTTGTGCATTAAGTCATTTTGAAAACGCACATCATAATAAATGTTATGTTAGAACACAAACAATTCTAGTTTATCCCAGACTTTGAAACACGGTGAATCCGCTATGAATATTTACATACATATGCATGGATTTTAATCTCTAATGTAGTGAACATAATTTAAATAACTTAAAGGCGCTGTTTAGTGACTGTAGCAGATTGCAGCCGTTTAAAGCACTGACCCATTTTTCTGTTTGTAGAGTAAAGGATAACCACTCACAGGTACTAGATCAATGCCAATCATTAAAGTATATCTAAACCAAACAACAAAAATGTACTGCAGTATTATACTAGTATATACAAGTCCTAGTCCTTAGATATTGTGGTTGTATTCATTTTCTTTTCTCAGGCCTTCTCTTCTTTATGTTCACCTGATGAACCTTCCAGTAACAGACTCTTTGTCCGAGATTGACAATGCTCACTCACAGCACAGTATATGTATATATATAAATATATATATATGTGCAGCCCTGTCACTCCAGGACAGGAAGTGTATCAGAAATACAGAGCACATCTCCGTCTTATCATCTTCATAATATAGTGAGGTGTTCTGAAGTTCACAGTGTTGAACTTGGAATAGCTGATAACACTGTTTAAAGCGACCCTGTCATAAATATAGAGTCTGTCTAAGCTCATACCCTGTAAAAAAAGAGTATATATACTTACATTTCCTGCTGCCCAGTTCCAATTCTGAAAAAATGGTCCCCTGAAAAACTGACACTTTTTGCAATATAAATATACTGGGTCCCTCACAGCTCTCACTAGTACCTCCTGCCAAGCCCCATGTTGTTAGAGAAGATAGCAGTAATATGGAGGTCAGTAGATGAAACAAGTAAACTTTGTGTGGGGATAATGAGATTCACACTGCCAAAAGTGTTCGGTAGAGCAGTCAATAGTAAAGGTAAGCATATAAACATTTACAAGGCATGAGTTTGGGTACAGAGCTGTTTTAGGAAACGTAGTGCAGTATTTTCAACTCACTTCAGGGAGTTCACTGTATTTCTGGCAGGATCAACTGGCATTTTTTTGTATTGGCAGCATTTGTAAAGAAAGGACATATGTATGTATTACAGAGGTGTACTGAAGATGTTTTTTTTTTGTTTTTTTTTTGCCCTGACAGTCACTTTAAGTTAATCAATTTGATACCATTTTTGTATTAAAACAGTTTGTAAGGAGTGCACATGCGCGGGGCTTCAATGGCGGTTGTGTCCGTCTAGAGCTCCGAGTCCCCCCGGCCATCCGGACCTGATTTACCCTGCAGCGGAGCTCGGTTTGCCCGCTCATTCAGCCCCGGAGCTGGGTACATCCCCTGGAGTGCCCGAGGAGCGGTGAGGGGCTTCAGGATCGATCGCGGGCTCCACGCTCACCCCAGGTCCAGCAATTGAGGCCACGGCTTGGGCCTAACAATGCCGCCAAGGTTCTTGTGGTGAGGTTTGGGGAGTCCTAGTTGTGGAAGACATTCGGGACAACACGGGATCAGTCCCTACAACACCCCGCACGAGAGGACCATTTATTCACAGCAGGCACAGCAGGGGGGAGTGTCGGATCTAGGGAACAAGGGACACTAATTTAGGCCGCGGATTGGGCCTAGTACTCCCCCCTCGCTCCTCTGCTGTCCCCAGTCAGGGGATTTTGGGACCTAGTAGCAGCTACTGGGGTGTCAGAGCACCCTGACTATCCACAAGATCAGCCTACTTTGATGTTATGCCCAGATCTTACTCTGCAATAAGGTGGTAGCCATATGGCCTAAATTAATCACCATCACACATATCTTGCTTGTATGTAAATTGGACTTCATTTTTTTTTACTATTTTTCCTTTTTGGGGTTTCTCTTTAATCTCTCATGCAACCAGGAGCAGTCAGGCACGATCTTTGCCGCCAGCCGGGCTTTGATACCCTGGCCCCAAAGGGTCCACAAATCCCAGTGGGGACTCTGCCAGCCCCAGGGGGTATGGAGGAGATGGAGGCTGGCTCGGAAGGAGGATCCCAGGTCCTTTCCTCCCCAGGACCCCCTCCTGGTGCCCAAACCTTGGCCCAGGCTCTTTCACCAGCCTCAACGGTTTCTCTTCTAGAAAGGACATTGGATGAACTCATTACAACACCTCTCAAAGACCTTGGACCTGGCGACCTTCTGTCGAACTTGTCCAGCCCCCAAACTCAGGTACCCCACTCTGACATTCAGTTGATGATGGAGGTTTTTTCTAAAAATGCTTTCCAAGGGCCTAGCCCAAACAGCCTCTCAAATCACATCAACTATCCAAGCTGACCTTCAGGGTTTGGGGACCAGGATAGACGAAATAGAACATAAAACAGAGCAATCGGTTTCTAGAATCAACCAGAATACAGCGCGCATCCAGGACCTTCAGGACCAATTGGAGACAGCCCTTTCCAAAATAGATGACCTGGAGAATCGCTCTAGACGCTACAACTTTCGAATAAGGGGTCTGCCTGAGGATGTCAATGATGTCCATGCGGCTGTGAGCGACTTCATTAAGGAGACCATTCCAGGCATTCCTGAACACCGCCTTGAGCTAGATAGGGCTCATAGATCACTCCAACCTCCGAGGTCTGATGGCCTTCCTAGAGACGTTGTTGTAAAACCTCATTTTTATGGAGTCAAAGAAGAGATCATGAAAGCCTCTAGGAATTCTTCAAATCTTGCTATCCGAGGTCACCCCATCCAAGTATTCACGGATCTGTCTCCATACACCATCCAGAAGAGGAGAACCCTGAATCCCTTGCCAGAAGTCCTCACCAAGTCTAACATCAAATATTGGTGGTCCTTTCCATTCCGATTGACCTTTATTCACAAAAGCAAGAAATATGGCTTCTCTACTTTCCATGAGGGCGAACAAATATTGACTGGGCTCAGTCTTATCTCTCTAGACTCCACATCCTCCAAACCCAACAGAAATGTGGGCTCCTCCAAGAGGCCGTCACCTCAGGGCCCCATTCCTCCCCTTTGGTGAAGACAACAACAAAAATGAGCCAATGACTCCCACCCCCCATGAGTTTGGACCTGATCTCCTTGGGTTTGGTCTCTTCGGGGTGGGCGACTCCTAAGTCATTGTCTGATTCATAGTATGTTGCTCTGGTTCTGTTAATCTCCTTATAGTTTCTTTTTATACAGATTTGGTATGTGGACCCCTGGGGGCGTCCTGTGGTTTGCTCTATTCCTCCCTCTCCCTGGAGATGTTTTGCTTCGGGGAGGGGTCATTCCGCAGGGGGCCTCCTGCGGTCCACTTGGTTTCATTGACAACCCCCTTTTTTTTCCTAGGCTGGTGCACCGCGGCCGTCCATGCGGCCTTTGGGTGCTCTATGTTTTTGATAGCGGGGGGGACTCCCGGGTGGGCCCCTAGGGGTCCGCCTGGGGGCCCTCTTCAATCTAGTGAGAACATCCTAGTTGATCTGTTTTTTGTGTTCGGTTCCCTTTACAGGATTTGAATTTTTGGGTAAACCATTAGTTAATGTTAGTTAATTTCTTTCCGGTCCTTAGGTTTTCGGCCAGGGGGAACAACATGCACCTCCCTCTGACTTCGGGATGCTAGTGTCCATATTCCCTTGGTCAGATGTAGTTCTGCTGTTTAGGTGGATACTTCACCTCCTATTCCTGCTGGTGAGGGTGCCCTCTGGGTCCCTCGCAGGCAGGAATTCGAGGGGGTTTGCGGCGCTTTCCTGCCGCCCCCCCCTCATGTTTTTTGTTTTCACACTGTTTCTTTTGTCCTTCCTTCACAATCATTTTCTCACTCTCTTCCTCCTCTCTCAGGCATCAGGGAAATCTTTCAAGCAATGATTCACGGTGGGTCTTGCCTTGTCTTCCCGCTTATGGCGAATTGCTTCCTCTACATTTCCAGGGGCAGGTAAGATCTCGTTCAGTGATGCATAAAGTTCCCTCCTTCCACACTTATCATGTCAGCTAAATCTCCAACCAACTCCGTATAGCAACTCACAATGTGCAAGGCCTCAACTCCCCTTTTAAAAGGAAAAAGTACTACCTAACTCATTCTCAACACCTGGATGTTCTATTGCTCCAGGAAGCCCATTTTCCGGATCAATACAACCATAAGTATATACACTGAAAATATCCCAAGTTCTTTCTTGCTAACGCTCCAGATAAGACCAGAGGGGTGGGGATCTTTTTCGCAAAGCATCTAGACTTTAGCCCCTTGCAGGAAATCAAAGACCCAGAGGGCAGATTTCTCTTCCTAAGGGGGACTTTAGGGGGCTTGATGTACACCTTTTTATCTTACTATGCCCCCAACCATGGGCAAGCAAAATTTCTTCACGACTTATTTAACCTCATATTACCACATCTAGAGGTGTCGGTAATTTTGGGAGGAGATTCTAATATGGCTCTAGACCTCATGCTTGATAAGTCAGGCAACGGCCGCCCTCGCGTGATTAGGCCCCCTAAACAAAGCCTCAAACTTGCTAGGCTGCTAGGATCCTTAGGGTTTATAGATATCTGGTGAGAACTTAATCCAAGGGTGAAGGACTATACTCATTTTTCAGCCCGGCACAAGAGCATGGCAAGAATAGATCATATTTTTGTCCCTGCCATTGTTTCCCCTCTTATACCCAAATCCTTTATCAAGGATTCCCCACTATCAGACCACTCGCTAGTTATAATATTACTTAAAGTGGATTCCTGTCAAAGGAAGAACTCTAACTGGAGACTGAATGAATCCCTCCTGTCCAATCCAGTCCACAGTACTATGTTGGAAAAGGATCTCAAAGAGTATTTCCTTTTTAACGATAATGGGGAGGTTTCACCCCCAACACTGTGGGTGGCCCACAAAGGGGTTATAAGGGGAAAGATCATTCAATTATCCGCAAGGTTAAGAAGGGAAAGGAAGGCCAATATTGAGAAATTGGAATGAGCTGGCCAATATTGAGAAATTGGAATGAGCTTTTCAAGCCCTAGGCAAGTCTCATAAGAATAATCCGACACCCCACTCCTGGGCACAACTTGAAGCAGGGAGGGTAGCCTTAAACATCGCTCTAACCACTAGCGCAGAGAAACAGATCCAATGGTCCAGAGCCCGCTCTTATTTACAGAGAGACCGAATAGGCCCTAGGTTGGCTGCCAGATTGTATCCTAAATACCGCTCCTTTTCTTTCCAAAAGATTAGGGATTTATCGGGGGAGCTAACTCAGAATCCTAATCAGATTATGGCCGTCTTCCAGACCTTCTATACTGAACTTTACGACTCAGGGAAAACAATTCCTCCCTCCTCCCTCAAAGAATTTTTAAATCCCATTGCCCTCCCGAGACTCTCGGATGATCATGTCGCCTCTCTGGAACAGCCCTTCTCTGACAAGGAAGTTCTGGAGGTAATACGAAATCTCAAGAAGGGCTCGGCCCCAGGCCCTGATGGTTTATCCACGGGTTACTATAAAACCTTTGGACCAATAATTGCCGGGTAAAGACCATTCCGAAGTTAGCAACTCTAGACCTATTTCTTTAATCAATAATGATCTTGAGGGGGCGTGGCCTGCAGCGAGAGCGGACGGACGCACTTGGGAAGAGCTCCGACGATCCCAGAAGAAATCCGAGGGAATCCGCTGCCTGGATCGCTTGGTGAGATACAAAATACCCCACACTCACCTCCCCAGCAATCCAGCACCTAGCCAGCCAAAAATCGCGGACCGCGAACGCCGCCCGGCCCAAAATCGAGCCCGCAGCTTTGCGGCCTACACTGATGCGATCCAGAGACGGCCCTCTGAGCTACCTAAAAACACCTCCCACAACCACCAAAGGTGCCTAGAACATAT
This sequence comes from Glandirana rugosa, assembly GCA_018402905.1. NCBI lineage: Eukaryota > Metazoa > Chordata > Amphibia > Anura > Ranidae > Glandirana > Glandirana rugosa. The sequence continues at coordinate 121,889 of BLSH010363311.1, read as the reverse complement.
TCCCACTTAATTGGCCATCAATCCGTACTGTAGCTGCACAAAAAAGAGGTCAAAATCGACTAGATAGTGGACGAGGCCTGCAGAAGCCGCCATACTAGACGGCCGGAGCATACAGACTTATATATATAGGAAATAAAGTATTCCCACGGGCCAAAATACATCTCAGCCACCTCTCTAGCCATATACCTCTATTTCCCTATTCAAGCAGCTCACCTATATAATCACAATATCAAACGGAAAATAACTTTGAACGGCGGCCATCTTGGTACTCTCACCCATGTAACAGCAACTGCTAATCTGTAATGGCACTCTAGGGAACGCACCTTGAGAAGCCCGATCGACTCAATACAGCAGTGCAGGAGAAAAGGACTTAAAGTAAAGAGACCTACACACTAGAAAGAATGTCTCCTAAGAGAAAAGAAGATCGGAACCCTAAAAAGTTGACAGCCTTTTTCCAATCTCCCCACCCAATGAAAGGAGATAACCAAGAAGGAAGTTCACCTCATATAAAAGCTTTATCTACATCGTACACAGATCTCCCAGATGCAGAACCAGGAGAGGCAGACACCCCACAGCTGCCACCAAAACCTCTACAATCACCACCCCCAAGCCCCTCAACGCAGAGCCCAGCAAAATCTAAAATGAAATTTGACACGTATAACAAGACCCTACCAAGTGAGGAAGGGATACAACCACAACCTCTACAATCCATAGCATCTTTCCCGACAACAGGGCAACCAGTCTTGGACTCTACACTAAAAGACATGCTCCTTTCCCTACAAAGCTCGCTAACGACTAGATTCACATCGGTCCTCACTAAATTCTCGACGGCTAAAAAACGTTGAAAATAGAGTCCACTACATCGAAAACAAAATGGAAGAATGCACTGTCACTGTAAACGATCTGGTTGACGCATATAACGAACAGAAGGATGATAATTTGTGGATCAGATCCAAATTAGCAGACCTCGAGGATCGCTCAAGGCGAAACAATTTAAAAATTAGGGGAATCCCAGAAACCATCCTTCCGGCCGAACTCCGCACGTACGCCACTAAGCTATTTTCGGTCATTGCACCCGAATTGTCTCCAATAGAGCTCACAATTGACCGCATCCACAGAATCCCCAAACCCCGCCACTTGGACGACTCCATACCTAGAGACGTCCTGTTGAGGGTCCACTTCTTCCAAACCAAAGAACAAATATTAACCACATCAATAACTATGCCACACCTTCCAGAACCGTTCAAGGGACTACAACTCTACCCAGACCTTTCTCAACATACCCTACAATTAAGAAGACAGCTCAAAACAGTGACTAAAGCACTGAACAACCACAAGCTGATCTAAAAGTGGCGCCACCCTGCCACCCTGGTAGTCACTAGGAACGGAACCCACCACACCATTTCTAATATTCAAAACGGCACAAAACTCCTCCATTCCTGGGGAATCATCCCAGAACTCCCACAACTCGACAGAAGAATTAACATCCCATACAACTCTTTCCAGACCCATCTCAACATCAGGGAACTTGCCAAGACCTTCCACACCGTATCAATAACTACACCAATTATAAACAAGAAACCAAACCTTCTTCACCTGGGAGTTGTCCTGCAGAGATCCATACCTCAGCAGGTTCACCGCCCCAAACCCCTAAGACACCTACGCCAGTTAACACTCGAGATAACCTCTGTTAAGCCCACGTTACTGGCTTTTATCGAATCACCGCATGCACGCCTCAAGCCGGCCTTCCTACCAAAGACCCTAAGGGGATTAAAAATTTAACA
>BLSH010363311.1:97218-108182 GCA_018402905.1 Glandirana rugosa | reverse complement strand
TATATGCATAACTTTACATTTATCAATATTAAACCTCATTTGCCACATAATTGCCAAATTAGAGTGCATTGAGGTCTGCTTGTAAGTTGGAGACATCCTGTAAGGATGTTATTCCACTGCATAGCTTGGTGTCATCTGCAAACACTGAAATTGTACTTTTAATCCCAGACTCTATATCATTTATAAATATATTGAAAAGTAAGGGTACCAACACTAAACCTTGGGGTACACTACTGATAACCTTAGACCATTCAGAGTAAGAATCATTAACCACTACTCTCGGAATTCGGTCTTTTGGCCATTTTTCTATCCATTTACAAACTGATCTTTTCAAGTCTGTAGACTTTACCTTACACATTAGCCGTGTGTGGGGAACGGTGTCAAATGCTTTTGCAAAATCCAAGTATACCACGTCCACAGCCACCCCTCTGTCCAAGGTTTTACTTACCTCCTCATAAAAAGAAAGCAGGTTGGTTTGAAAACTTCTGTCTTTCATAAATCCACGCTGTCTGTTGCTTAAAACATTTTTTTCCAACAATAACTCATCTATGTGGTCTTTTATTAAACTCTCCATTATCTTACCAGCTATAGAAGTTAAACTAACAGGTATATAGTTACTTGGTAAAGACTTTGATCCCTTTTTAAATATGGCCACCACATTGGCCCTACGCTAATTCAGTGGTACTATTCCAGTCATTAACGAGTCCCTAAAAATTAGATACAATGGCTTTGAAATAACAGAGCTCAATTCCTTTAGGATCCGTGGATTGATGCAATCTGGTCCAGGTGCTCTGTCTACTTTTATTCTATCTAAATACTTCTAGACCATTTCACTTTTGAGCCATTGTGAATCATTTGTGGCTGTGTCACTACCACCCCCATCCATTGGATATGACGTCACCTGCAACACCCCAAGATCTCCGTTCCGTTCGGAACGATCCCCATACCGCTCCGGCGGTTCATTGAGCACACAGCCTCAGGGTAGTTGTCCCTTTCAGGAGGTGAATTGTTGCTATCTTCCCCTCCAGTGTGTCTTAATATTCTCCTCATGAAGTCTATTCATTGCTCGGGCAGGGATGCTTCTCAGCACTTCCGTTTTTTACATTGTAGCACTTCCGGATTTAACACTTCCTGTGTCCCCGAGCACACAATAATTCCAGATTTGGAGATAATGACACACCTGGGTAAGTGACCCTGGGAATAACATTTTTTTTCCTCTTCTGTATGCATTTACATTTGACATTGACAATTTGCATAGATAAGAGTATATCATATTATTATTTTCATTTTTTTTTGTCTGTTACTGGGTGTTCCTGTGTACCCACCCTAATCAATAGGTCAATTGAATGATTGATAATTGACCAATTGGTTAATTGATTGAATTACCAGTCTTGTTGGTCACTTCTTTATATAGGGGGAAGCTTGGTTATTCAGGACAGACAAGATTACCTGAAAGAAGCAAAAAGGCTCCTTGGGGACACAAGTACATATGAAAAGTTGAAGGGGGATCCAGTAAGTTCTTACAAGCAGGAGTTGAAGCCTCTATTGGGCCAATTCTATATGATCGGGGTTATATCTAAGCACGAATGGCAATTCTTGTTTCCTCCATATCCACTGACATATCCACTGACACCCTTTTTATATCATATCCCCAAGATTCACAAAGATGCCAACAATCCTCCAAGTAGGCTGATCATTTCTGGCATTGATAGCCTCACTAGTCCAATGGGAAGCTATATTTACCACTTCTTAAAGGAATTAGTTGTCCAGCTTCCTTCATATGTACATGAATCTGGCCACATGCTGGATATTTTAGCCCATTACCAATGGCAGACCGGCTACCATTGGTTGTCATTGGATATGGCCTCATTGTATACATCCATTCAACATCAGTTTGGGCTGCAGGCCATTCAATATTTTCTGGCACGTGAGAACCATCTACATCCCCAACAGGCCTCCTTCATCTTACGGAGCAGTGAGTACACCCTGACACATAATTATTTTGTGTTTCAGGATGAGTACTATAAACAAATCAAGGGCCCAGCTATGGGGGCCAGGTTCACCCCAAGTTATGCAAACCTTTTTATGGGATATTGGGAGCAATTTCACATTTGGTCCCTTTGGAGCGAACCTGGTCCTCTATGCTCGGTATATAGATGACATCTTGATTATTTGGGACGGCACTGACACCCAGCTAGCTTCTTTTCTGGCACATTGCCAGAATAATCCCTTTGGGATCGAGTTCACTCATGTTTTGGACAGTCAGAAGCAAGTCTTTTTGGACCTAGAACTGATGGTGGATGATGAACTCCAGATTTTTTCCTGAACCCACTTTAAGCCAACAGCGGGGACTTCTTATCTCCACACCAAGAGTCGCCACCATCCGAGATGGATAAAAAATGTACCCTTGGGTTAGTTTTGCCGGCTTCAAAGAACTTGTTCCCGCATATTGGATTATGATGAATAGAATGACATATTGAGAAAGAAATTCATGGAGAAAGGGTATGATCAGGCCACCATCGAGGATGCCTATAGAAAATATCGGCAGAAATACCTACAGGTTGTGGACATGGGTGAGAAGTCGGTCGTGAAGACGCCTGAGAGATGCGATTTTCATCGTCGTCCAGACAGTTCATTCTACACCAGGTTCACCAATAAGGCATTCCCGATCACACACATTATAGAAAAGTATTGGGGCATTCTTCACGAGACCCTTGCCTGAGCAAAGTCATTCCAGAACGCCTTATGTTTATTTTTCGCAGACCTAAGAACCTGAGGGGCTTCATTGCACCAAGTAGAGTTTGTCCACAAAAAACTGTCATCAATCAGAACTGGAGCAGTCTGTTCGATCAAAAGGGCAGTTATAGGTGTGGAGTTCCAATCTGTGGAGCATGCCAATATATGTGGCACTGGAAGAAAGAGGTTATGAGGAACGATGGCCAAACCCATGCCATTCACCAATTTATCAACTGCGGCTGAGAGTTTATGGTGTATTGCATACTGTGCTCCTGTGGCCTGATGTATGTGGGCCGTACTACATGTACTTCATGGACCCATTTTGGGGAACATATAAGGAATATACTGAAGGGCTTTGATAAGCATTCACTACCCCTACAATTCCTAAATAAACATAGCCAGAACCCCTCTGGCCTGAGACGCTTTGGTTTAGAAGTCATGAGAGAGGACGTGGACATTGGACAGAGGTTCCGGAAGTTATGTATGAGATAGTCCTTTTGGATCCATCGTTTGGGGGCCCTGGCACCTAGGGGCCTAAACATAGGGTTAGATGTCCAGACCCTAATGTAGCATTCAGGCCCTGCACGTGTGTCCCCTTGCCATTACTGAGTAGTTTTTTTTTTGCAACAATGCTCTTGGGTCATACTTCCTGTCAACTCATTATCCTTGGTTAAGTAGAGTGGTGAGTTGTTAGTAGGGTCACCCACCTCCCCGCCTTGACTTACTAGGGAACCCCCCCTTTTCAAGATCATTACCCCGTTTTCCCTCTTGAGACCCTAAACATAGGGTTAGATGTCCAGACCCTATTGTAGTGGTTAGGTTCTGCACGTGTGTCTCCTTGCCATTACCAAGTTTTTCTGCAACCATGCCCTTGGGTCATACTTTTTGGGCATGCTTCCTGTTATCTCGCCATCCTTGGTCTCGTAAGGCGGTATGCAAATTGTCAGTAGGGTTCGCCCACCTCCCCGCCTTGACTTGTTAAGGGGAAAAAACTTTCTATGAGAGACTATCACATTAAAAGATTTTTACATGTATATATATTTATGCATAAAAGAGGGAAAATACACACATATCTACATATATATATACACATATACATGGCTTGTCCCCTTTTTCCTTTGTTCTTCCATTCACACAGTACATTTTTTTTCCATTTTTACCATTTATTACATTTTATATATTTTCATTTATTTATTATATCCTATTCATCCATCACATTTGATCTAATTGAATTAAATCTATTTTATTTAATTTTCTATTATGTTATAATAATAATCTTTTACATTTATTTTTTATTTTTCCATTAACCACTTCAGCCCCGGAAAGATTTCCCCCTTTAGGACCAGAGCACTTTTTGCGATTCGGCATTGCGTCGCTTTAACTGACAATTGCGCGGTCGTGCAACGTTGTACCCATACAAAATTTACGTCCTTTTCTTCCCACAAATAGAGCTTTCTTTTCGTGGTATTTGATCACCTCTGCATCATTTCTGATTGCCACTATAAACAAAAAAAGAGCGACAGTTTTGCAAAAAAAAAAAATTCTTCTTACTTTTTGCTAAAATACAAATCCAAAAAAAATATTTTTTTCATAAGTGACCCTGGGAATATTTTTTTTTTCTTTTTCTGTATGCATTTACATTTGACATTGACAATTTGCATAGATAAGAGTATATCATATTATTATTTAATTGTTTTTTTTTGTCTGTTTCTGGGTGTTCCTGTGTACCCACCCAAATCTATCAGTCAATTGAATAATTGATAAGTGACCAATTGGTTAATTGAATGAATTGCCAGCCTTGTTGGTCACTTCTTTATATACTGCTCGGTCTGGCAGTCCAGATTAGCGTAGCTCTGAGGAAGTGGGTACGCCCCTGAAACGCGTCAGTTTTATCCTGCCTTGTGCTTTGATTTTTTTTGTCTTTTTTATATGGCTCTGTGATGCCAATTTTGTGAGTATCCACTTTTAACTTTTTTATTTCCATTACTTTATCCTTGGTAATGCACTAGGTGTGTGCGCCATCCTTCTGTTTTGTTTTTTAACCATCCCCATTGTGGGCATGAGCTCCCCCATGCTCCTTTGTATATACAAAGCTGAAGAATGTATTTAATACGTTTGACTTCTCTTTGTCCCCAGTCACACACTCTAGATTATTTTGTAAAGGGCCTGCATGCTCAGACCTGACCTTTTTACTCTTAATATATTTGAAGAATTTTTGGGGGTTTGTCCTACTATCTTTTGCAATCTGTCATTCGTTTTTGAATTTTTGCGTCCTTGATTTCATTTATACATATTCTGTTATATTCTTTGTAACATTTAAAAGATGATAATGTTCACTCATTTTTATATTTTTTAAATGCTCTTTTCTTATCATTTATAACTTTTTTAGCTTTGGCTGTGAGCCACATAGGTTGTATTTTTAGCCTTTTAAACATATTGCCCATGGGAATATACTATATATTGAGTTTGCATACAGTTTTTTTGAAAAATTCCCATTTCTGTTCTGTGTTAATCATTGCCAATATTCCCTCCCAGACTAAGTCCTGGAAAGTAGCCCTCATTCTTGTAAAATTTGTTCTCTTAAGTGCTTTTATCTTTCCCCTGTGTGTTTGTTGCTTGCAGCTTACATTAAATGAAATCATGTCATGGTCACTGTTACCCAGATATTCTTTCATATGAATATTGGTAATAAGCTCTGCATGGTTTGAGATTACCAGGTCTAGCAAAGCATCATTCCTAGTTGGGGCTTCAAAAAACTGGACCATAAAATTGTCCTGTAATAAGTTTATACATTTTTGCACTTTAACTGTCCCAGCAGTGCCATTACTCCAGTTAATTTCTGGGTAGTTAAAATCCCGCATTATTATCTCTGTCCCAGCCCTTGCAGTCTCCACCTCCTCATTAACACTGGGAGGTCTATAACAAACTCCATTGATAACCTTTGTAGTGTGCACACCCATATGCAGATCTCTCCATAAAGCTTCAGACTCATCACACTCTCCATCAACTAGGTCCTCATTCACACTCGCTTTGAGATCACTTCTCACATAGAGACAGACACCACCACCCTTCCGTTTTAACCTGTCTTTCCGAAAGAGAGCATAGCCAGGAATATTTATAGCCCAGTCATGTGAATAATGAAGCCAAGATTCAACTATACCAATCAAATCATCATTCTCCTCATGCACCAGAGCTTCCAACTCACCTATTTTGCTTGGCAGACTCCTGGCATTGGTGAACAAACACTTTAATTCACTGTCACATTTTGCACATGTATGTTGCATGTTTTTAATTTTAGTACAAACAGTACAATTTCCAATGGTTGATTGAAACATGGGAACCTTCATATCATCTTCCATAGCCCTCCCCCCATTTTTCCCCATTCCACCCACCAATAGGGGCTGACCCCTGTCCGACTTGTCTACCCCATTATAATCAAATGCACCCTCCCCCCTCAATCCTAGTTTAAAAACTCCTCCAGCCTTTCCATAAACCTCTCCCTCAGCACAACAGACCCCCTTCCATTTAGGTGCAAACCATCTTTACCACACAGGCTGCACCCCAATGAAAAGTTAGCCCAGTGCTCTAAAAACCCAAAGCGTTTGGTCTTTAGCCATGCATTCAGGGCTCTAATCTCCCCTTGCCATTCCTATGTTGCGCATGGCACAGGCAATATTTCATAGAATATTGCCTTGGAGGTCCTTCCCTTCAACTTGCAATCTAATTCTTTAAATTGGTTCTTAAGGAGCCTCCACATTCCATATATTCTGTCATTGCTTCCAACGTGGACAAAGAATGCTGGGTCATTCCCAACCCCTCCCAGTAATTTATCAACTCGGTCCACCACATGCCAAACCCCGGCACCAGGGAGACAGCAAAACATTCGGTTGAGGTGATCCTGGTGAAAAAATATTCTATCAGTCCTTCTAATTATAGAATCCCCAATTACCACCAACTGTCTAGGCCTACCTGCACTACGCCTACCACCCCTACTAGATGGGCTGCTCTCCCAGCTGTTAGGGGGAGCAGTGACATCTAGGGTGCTCAAACCCAGGGCTGGCCTTCCTTTTCTGTGAGCCCCTACCATTCCCTCTAACTATATTAACCCATCTACCTACCTTATAATCCTGACTTGCTCCTCCAGATCTCTAATGTGAGCTTCCAGAAGGACAACCTGCTCACATCTGTTGCAGTGGTACCCATCCTGGTGCTGTTGTTCCATAGTTGCATACATGCGGCACACTGTGCACTGTACAAAACCTTCAATCTTGCTAGCACACATTTTCCCAGATACAACAACACTAATAACAGGAAAATGTTACTTACAGGTTTTAAGAATCTCCTGTTTTAAACTCTGTTTTTTAACTCACCACTTAGTCAAGGTCCACTTGGTCAGAGTTCCAGCAAGCAAAGAGCTAGCAAGCTCAAGGATGAGCAAGCTCAGAAATGAGTTCTACAGAGAGTTTTATAAGAATTGGATCACCTGTGACCAATTAACCACTTCCCTTAATTAGTAGTCTGAAGGAAGGAAAGAAAAAAAAACTATTTAAAAAGTAACAGAAAAAGTGTTAAAAAGCTGCAAAGAAAAAGTCCCAAAAAAAATAAAAGAACTGTAAACACAGCAGTCAAAATCAAAATTGTTTCACTCAAAGTGTTCCACTCTTCAGCTTTCAACCAGCAGATCTGGCATTCTTGAAAGGAATTTTAAGATAAAAACATGAGCTCTTGTTTTACAACAAGGACATGTCCAAACAGTGCAAGCAATATTGTTACAAAACAAATGAATGTTGATGCATTTCGCAGAGGATTACATTGCAGAATCAGACGTATAGCTACCCCGACGTTTTTCAACTATTAACAGTTTGGTCTTCCTCAGGGACAATTAGCCTTTAAAAGACTTCTGAAAAGTTTTTGGATTTAAAGTTTTAGGCCTCATACACACAGACTTTTCTAAAAAAATAAACAAAACGTCGGGCCCGACGTCAAGGAAAAAAAGTCGGCGTCTTTCGGCGTTATGCATTGGCGTTTTTGAGCGTTACTGAGCGTCGGCGTCAATAGGCGTTTTTTAAAAAAAAATCATCCCTCTGCTATTTTTCAACCTAAAAACGTTGGCGTCAAAAAACGCCAGAAAACGCCGGTATAATAATAGGTGGCATATGGTGGCATATGTTGGCGTTTCTTGGCATATTGTGGCGTCGGCGTCAAAAAACATCAAAATGTTACAGCCTCAGAACGCGATGGCCATGGGTTCTACTTTCTGCTCACTAACGCCGACGCCACCTACAGCTCAGAAACGCCGACGTTTTTATGGGGCCATTGACTAACATGGAGAGCTGCAAAAAACGCCAGAAAACGCCGGCGTCAAAAAACATCCGTGTGTATGAGGCCTAAACACTATAAACATTGTATTTATGTACAAAGTGTTATATTTACCTCTAAGTATTGTAGTTCAGGAGTAGTCTTAGTAACCAGAGGTTTAGAACAGTTCAATGAACCAGAAGTCACTGCGGGCCATCCTCATCCACTCAAAGCAGAGATCAGTCTCAGAAGCTTGCAGAAAGCCACACTCACAATTCCTCAGTAAGAGAGACATGTAAAAACCTTGCATTGCAGCTCCCAAAAAGCTATAATCGAAATTAATAAATTATATGTTCGTCCATGATGGTGGAGTTATCGAAAAAGTCGGACCAACCCACCATGATTCAAGAATTTAGCTGTTTGGCAAGTTCTATTGGAGAGAAGGAGAAAAAAAGGCAAGAAACAATATGGCTCCCAACTGGGGGAATTGTTTCCCTTCCCTCGCCTCCCCTCCACTGAACTTCTTCCCTAGGTAGGACTTTTTCCATAACTCCACCATCATGGACAAACATAATTTATTAATTTCCATTATAGCTTTTTGGGAGCTGCAATGCAAGGTTTTTGCCTGTCTCTCTTACTGAGGAGTGGTGAGTGTGGATTCCCTCAAGCTTGTAAGACTAATGGTTGAAACGCATTGGGTTAGCTATACGGCTGATTCTGCAATGTAATCCTCTGTGAAATGCATGAAAAATTATTTGTTTTGTAAACAATATTGCTAGCACTGTTTGGACATGTTCTTGTTGTAAAACCAGAGCTCATATTTTTATCTTAAGAATTCCTTTCAAAATGTAATATTTTAATAAACAAAATATCCCAAGCTTTGAACATCTCATGGAGCACTGTTCAATCCATTATCCTAAAAACTTGGCTGATCCTGGCTGGTTCTGCCCTCCCCCCTGTAAACTGACCACGGTTTATCATGGCTGCTGAGCCCTGCCCCCGTGGTCAGTTTACGTGTCTCATCTGCAGCTCTCCTCTGTCCTCTCCCCTGTCCTCTCTCCCCCCTCCTTGCCTGTCAGCTCCATCTGCTTCCCAGCCCTCACCTCCTGCTGCTGTCATAACTGAGTGTTCTTTCTACAATCCCCTAAGTTATAATAAATAATGTCCCCAGTGTATGTGCTTTTTTAACATAAGCCGTTGTATACCTTTTCATAGAACCGATCAGCACTCACGTGACCAGCCGCCTCTCTCCTCCTCTCCTCTCCTTCTCCTGGCTGACGTCAGCGGAGGATTCTCTGCAACTCCCGCTGTAGCTGTCAGATCGAGAGACGATAGAGGCTTGCCAGTCATGTGGTATAAAGAGGCGTATTTAAAAAAAAACACATATACTGGGGACATTTACATTTACTATAACAGAAGAGATTGTAGAAAGAACTCTATGTGGCTTAACAACCACTTTAAATGCAAGTTTTTGAAAAATATTTTTTGTGTCAGGCATTGGACACACTTCAAACTGTCTGCACTGACTGATAGCTGACTTTGCACAACCCTATACTGTAAGCAGAAAAAAATTATATTAGTTGATACATGGCTAAAGCACTTTATGAAAAAAAGCTTTTTATTGTCAATGTATCATTAACCACTTCAATACAGGACGTTTATACCCCCTTCCTGCCCAGACCAATTTTCAGCTTTTAGCGCTCTCACACTTTGAATCTCAATTACTCTCTCATGCTACACTGCATCCAAACAAAATTTGTATCATTTTTTTCACACAAATAGAGCTTTCTCTTGGTGGTATTTAAGAACCTCTGGGTTTTTTATTTTTTGTGACATAATTGAAAAAATTGCGAAAATTTTGAAAAAAAAAACACTTTTTTTTAGTTTCTGTAATAAAATTTTGCAAATAAGTAATTTTTGTCCATAAATTTTGGCCAAAACCTATACTGCTACCTATCTTTGGTAAAAATAACCCAAATAAGTATATATTATTTGGTCTGTGTGAAAGTTATACAGTCTACAAGCTATGGTGCAAATCATTGAAAATTGATCACACCTGATGCACTGATGGCCTGTCTCATTTCTTGAGGCCCTGAAATGTCGGGAAAGTACAAATAACCCCCAAATTACCCCTTTTTGAAAAGTAGACATTCCAAGGTATTTAGTAGGAGGCATGACAAGTTTTTTGAAATTGTACTTTTTTCCCACAATTCTTTGGAAAATTACGAAATTATTATTATTTTTTTTTTTGCACAAAATTGTCAAATCAACAAGTTATTTCTCACACACAGCATATGCATTCTTCCAATTACACCCCAAGATACATTCTGCTACTGTCCCCGAGTATGGCGATACCACATGTGTGAGACTTTTTCACAGCCTGACCACATAGAGAGGTCCAACATGCAGGGAGCACCGTCATGCATTCTAGGAGCAGAATTTTCACATGTAATTTCCTAACAACCTATTTCACTTTTGAAGGCTCTGGAGCACCAGGACAATGGAATTACCCACAAAATTACCCCATTTTGGAACTCAAACACCCCAACGTATAATCTATGAGGCATTATGAGTCTTTTGAATGGTTCATTTTTTTCCACAAGTCTTCGAAAAACGTGGAAAGAAAATGAAAACGCTTTTATTTTTACACAAAGTGGTCAATTTATAAGTTATTTCTAACACATAGCATGCACATAGCAAAAATTACCCCCCAAAATATATTCTGCTACTCGTCCCGAGTATGGCGATACCACAAGTGTGAGACTTTTTCACAGCCTGACCACATAGAGAGGTCCAACATGCAGGGAGCACCGTCATGCATTCTAGGAGCGGTAAGTTTTCTGAGTATTACGGAGTATCTAATATGCAACCCCACAAACTCAAGGTTTTACCCCATTAAAACACCCATTAAGGTAACAGGACCACGAGGT
>BLSH010363311.1:75311-96395 GCA_018402905.1 Glandirana rugosa | reverse complement strand
AGGTGACAGGTACTCAGGTACTCTGATGGACAGGTACTCGGATACTCTGATGGGCAGGTGACAGGTACTCGGGTACTCTGATGGGCAGGTGACAGGTACTCGGGTACTCTGATGGAAAGGTGACAGGTACTCGGGTACTCTGATGGACAGGTGACAGGTACTCGGGTACTCTGATGAACAGGTGATAGGTACTCGGGTACTTTGATGGGCAGGTGACAGGTACTCTGATGGGGTGGTGACAGGTCCTCTTTATTGGGGGGGAGGGTGATCAGTGTGCTTGGTGTACAGTAAGCGGTAACAAGCTGTTACCGCAATCTCCCTGTCACACACGATCGGTGTGTGACAGGGAGAACCGCGGTAAGAGCTCGTTACCGCGGTTTGTTTACATCACATGACCGGCTGTGATTGACACAGCTGGTCACGTGGTAAAGAGCCAAATCTATTGGCTCTTTACACAGATCGGAGCTGGGCTTTGTCCGAGGGACAAGCCTCAGCTCCGATCGCTGCGCGCCCCCGGGGGCACGCACGAGCGGCGTGCACGTGAGGCTCGTTTGTGACCGGCTGTGATTGGACACAGCCGGTCACGGAGTAAAGAGCCAATTTTATTGGCTCTTTACCCCGATCTGGGGGGGACACAACCCCCCGGCAGACGAGCGATCCGCGATCGCCGCTGTGCGGGCCCCTGGGGACCCGCAGTAGCGGCAAGAAGTGGAGGACGTCATATGATGTCCTCCCGGATCGACGACCAGTCCCTGCCGACGTCATTTTACTATGCGTCGGTAGGGAAGTGGTTAAAGGGTATGTATATAGAACATTTTTTTTTGTTTCTTTGTTTTAGGTAGTGTAAGCGAGGGTTAGTACATCTGTTAGGTATTTATTGCCATCTGTGTCCCTGCTGTATACAGTATACTTGAAACTCTGTATATGTACTAAAGATCATTGTCGCTAAGATAGAAATTCATGGGAAAATGAACATTTTAAGTTGTCACCAAAACAGGAGTAGTGTGGAAATTTTCCAATGGATTAATAAGACCTCTGATATCTCATTTGCCCTCTTTTGAAGCAAATGTTATTCCAATTGTGCTCCATTAGCTTCTTCTCCAGCCACTGCTGCCAGAGAAAGTGACAACTGAAACCATAAGTATTGTTATTCATGTAGCTGACAGGTTCCTTGCATCTAGGGGAGATCATTTAATGGTCACTTTCTCCTGCCATGCTGGTCCTAGACTCACAGGTGGGTCAGAAAAAGCAAATGGGTGGTTGTACAGTCGTATGATGTTTTTTTTTTTTAGAAAGCGGGCAGTTGACTTGTGGAATTTACACTGTGGGGTTGATTTGCTAAAACTGGAGAGTGCAAGATCTGGTGCAGCTGAGAATGGTAGCCAATCAGGTTCTAACTTCAGTTTGTTCACTTAAGCTTTGACAAAAATCTAGAAGCTGATTGGTATCCATGCAGAGCTGCACCAGATTTTGCACTCTCCAGTTTTAGTAAATCAACTGCAGTGTCTGTAAAACTGCCCATTAACCTTTATTCCAATGGGGAAAAAAAATGTTTCTCTAACTGCTTAAAACATGTAAGCAGAGGCTCAGCTTTAAATTGTTAGTCAAGTCCGTCTAAATTTGCTAGTGCATCTAATGCTACCTTCTTCTGAGACTGACAATGCTACTGTCAAAAGGTATCTTTGTTGCTCCCCCACCCTGGAGGCGACATCCTAAGACAGGACGTATTACTAGATGGATCACCAGAAAATAAAGGAAATTTCCCAAACAATAAAAAAAAAAATTGAATCCACAATGTTTAAGAACTGGTAAGCTGCAATGTATAGCAATTTTATTTTTTGGGTTTAATACTGCTTTAAGGAGAGGCGTAAGACACCTATGGATGATACATATGAGAAGCCTCCTGGACCAAAAGCTGTCCACTCCTTGAAAGAGACATGGCAAATTAGAGGCTGGTGGTACCAAGGACTAAGGCATGTAGCTGCCAATTTCCTGAAATTACATGAACCTAGGGAATGTCACTATCACTATTTACCAAACCTGTTCTTGCAGCCCATTGAGGTACATAGACTGGAAATCATATGTCCTATAACATTAGAATGACACCTGGTGGGGCATTATTAGATTCTTGTAGCTTCATCATATCGTCTGGTTGACTCTACCAAGCTTGGCACAGACTGAATGTGAGTAATCTTTATACATTGTAATGCCAAAGACTACCCTACTGCAATGCTTTCAGTGAAGACATATAGTGGAACTGTAAAGCGTGTCATGGATGTGCTTGAGAACTTAATACACAGTTTAATACTGGGTAATCACTGGGCCATGTCCTAAAAAAGTGCCTGCAGTGAATGATGTTATTATTTTGCTTTAACCTGAGGTGGATGTTGACACCCCTATGATGGACAACTCACCACTAGCAGTCATGGTTGGGGAGTCAGAGAAAGCTGCCTCAGTGGCATGAATAAGAGATACATCAGTGATTATGGAAGATGTTGGGGCTGCACAGTTTTAGAAAACCAATTTGGAAAAATGCATGGAAAAAATAAAGGTGATGGAAGCAGACGTTAGCCTGGTATAACCCTATTTTGCAGTATACATATTCTTATTGTATCTTGAAAAGAAGAAACAGGAACAAGATGTGGGGGAGCTGGTGGTTCACCAGTTTCACACAGTGATAGTATTCAATCTGGCCCATTCTCATAAATGGGATGTCATTTAGGGTAGTTTTGTGGCCTGGTATTTACAAAGCAGTTGATGAGTATTGTAAACCTTGCCCTGAGTTTCAAGTGAATACACCCAACAACGTTTTTGAAGTTTGCTGATACCCTAGTTGCCAGTTGGCATCAGCACAAAGGTGACCTTAACTATGCCATTGGATATGTAAAAAAATTATTCTCCCCGTCAATATCTTTCTCTGAGGCTTTGCGGAAGATATCCTGGATCGTGGTACAGGAAAAACAGGCCAGTTACATCCTGGATACCCCCCTAAATTTGATCTTGTTTGGGAGCCCTGGAGGAATTACTTAAATTTACCAGGGTGATCCTTCTTCTCATATCCTTCCAATTTGCTTCACTGGTGTTGACTTTCTTCTTTCCTCTATCTAGCTTTCTCTTTTTCTCCATGTTACCATATCTTTTTTCCTTTTCAGTCTGACTTAAACTCGATCTCTATTTATGTGCTAGAGTCAGTATGGCTCTTGGGTTGTCCCCTCCTTTTCCAACTATGTAGTTGGAGAAGGTTGATAAAAACTCTCTCCAAGAAGCTCATAAAAACGGGTTACGACTGTTTAGTTTATGTTAGTTTCCTAAGTTCTATCAGAGGCTATATTCTTTTGAGCTCCCTAAGCTATAGGGTTCTCAGGGGGAGGGATGATCAGCCCCTGTCCTCCCGGTTACAGTTTGTTCCCAGATGGGGTGACCGGGGAGGCGGCAGGTTCTCCCTTGACTGGGAGCTACCTTTTATTTCGCTTTGGTTGTACACCTTTCATGACCGTCTGCTCTTCCCTGATGCTCATGAGAGGTTATTTACAGGTGTTCCTTAGATTTTGTATTTTTATTTCTACTCTTTCACTTCTAATATCCCGTATTACGAACTCATGTCTATACTGCTATGGGTAATTTGTGTGAGAGTATATGTGTAACTGATTCTAAATTTTTATATTTACCTCTCTTGTTGTACAAAATTTCTTTTTTCCAATAAAAAGATTTGAAACGAAAAAAAATCCTTCTCAGAAACACATCCTCTAAAGAAATAGCAAAAGAGCCTGTCAAGCACATGTATCAGTTGGACTGGTATTCCTCAACAGCATAAAATAAATAAATAAACTGGGACACTCCTCCAATAAACCAATATGCATTTACACAATAAATCAACAGTGTGTTCAAATCAATAGCAACAAATCATTATGAATAAACGTGATCCAGAAAAAATATTGGAATATTTGATACATAAATATAGTCCATTAAATTTGTGACAGTTCATTCTTAAAGTGAATATCCAGTGCTAAAACGTGTCTTGAACAGGACGTGAAAGTGATGCTTTAGAAAAGAACTTCCACCACATTAAATACAAGCCTCTTACCGGACAGATATGATCTCAGATTTTAGAGATCTCACTCACTTGAGGTATATCAAGAAAAATCAGCAGCAAGAAGGAGACTCCCTCTGTTCCATGTATTTAATGTGGTGGAAGTTCTCTTCTAAAGCACCGCTTTCATGTCCTGTCCAAGACACATTTTAGCAGTGGATATTTAGCAGTGGATATTCACTTTAAGAATTAACTTTCAGAGATTTTTATTTTAAATTAGTACAAGACAAGTAAGTTACAGTACAACAGTATAAAGGTCAGATAATCAAACAAAAGAATATTATACCGTCTTCATTACCTTTCTTGAATTACCCCACGCTTAATCCAGAAATATCTCAATGTTCTAAGGCATAGAGAAGCTCATTGACAAATGACTTAATGAACAAAAGTGATATGCTGATATACCCCCAACCTCCAGGCACCCCATAATGGGATCAAACTGTGCGTGGAGAGGGGAATATACTTAATTAAGAGCACTTGGGTTAATAGCCTGCCTACTGTTACAGTTGGAGGCCCCTTAATAGGGTAGGGATAAGTAGTGTCCCCCGGTCAGGGGCATCAAACTCATAAAGGTAACAAATTCATTAGAAACCAACAGAATCACAAACCAGAAAAAGTCTGAAGTACTGAAAAAGAAAAGAGGGAGGAAACATGAGATGGGAGAAAGGAAGGGAAGAAGCACCTTGAATCAGTTCCGGATAGCCCTGTCTGGTTGTAGGTTGAGTCCTGGAACGAAGGAAACCCCTATATATTCAGCCCAGGGCTCCCATATCCCCTCAAACCATTTGGTAGTGTTCGAGAGGATACTGGCCAACCTTTCCTGGGACATAATCCAAGAGATTTTCCATACTGTTGCTGCGAAGGACACCCTTGATTTTTTCCAGGATTTAGCGATGGAGAGTTTGGCTCCGGTTAAGATGAATTGAACCAATTTCCTGTTGGGCTTAGACAGGTTCAGGATGTGGGCTTTAAGAAGGGCAATCTCAGGGGACCTAGGGACCTGGGACTTGGTCAATTTCTCAATGAGGTTAAAGATTCTCCTCTAAAAGGGTCTAATCCTTGGGCATTCCCACCAAATATGCGGCATTGAGCCGAGAAGGGCGCAGACCCTGAAGCACTGTGGGTTAGCCGAGGGATATATGCGGGCTAGTTTAGATGGGGTGAGGTACCACCTAGTGATGGCCTTGATGCTCGCCTCCATGAGTACAGTATTTAAGATGTCACTTTAAGAATTAACCCTTCGTTTGGGTTTGCACATAAAAGTTTTTTCTGAACTGTCACAAATTTAATTGACTATATTTATGTATCCAATATTCCAATATTTTTTCTGGATCACGTTTTTTCATATTTATTTGTTGTTACTATTGATTTGTACACGATGTTGATTTATTGTGGATACACATATTGGTTTATTAGAGGAGCGCCCCGGTTTATTTATTTACTCTATTTACTGTATTGTATTTTCTGTTGAGCCTTGTGTTCGGACTCACTGGGTTGCAGCCTTCTTAACATCTAGATCACATTAACTCTTACAGAGAGGGGGTGGGATAAGCGCAGGATATTTTTATTATATACATTCTTCAACAACACCCTTTCATGGCAAAGGTAACTAAAGAGTTGTGTTGGTTCTTGAAAATGATTTACTTGTGCACCTAAATGTACCACACCCAAAATGATAGATTGGTAGAATGGTTAAATATACCCCAGAAATGTATGCTAAAAAAGTGGTTGATAAGGATGGAAAAGATTGGGAATTCCTGTTACCATAAGGAAAAACAAGAAGTCATGATTCCAACCAACACTAACTTGAAGGACATACCTCATCCCAAATAGTTATAAAAAAACAAGAATAAATGAGACTTTAAAGGTATAAAAGTAGTAATCTACATCATTAGAAAAAAAACACAATTGATTTTATGCCGTACAAAAGAATTTGTTTAAAAAGTGTAACAATCACCTAAAAAATGCTATAAATAAAACATATTTTAAGAACCTAATATAGAGCTTGTGACAACATATCCTATAGT
This sequence comes from Glandirana rugosa, assembly GCA_018402905.1. Taxonomy (NCBI): domain Eukaryota; kingdom Metazoa; phylum Chordata; class Amphibia; order Anura; family Ranidae; genus Glandirana; species Glandirana rugosa. The sequence continues at coordinate 90,278 of BLSH010363311.1, read as the reverse complement.
AACAAGGACATTGTTTTGCTTTTGAAATAAATACACATTTACAGATGTACATCAAATGAATTAGACTCAAGATCTCTCAATGCCTTTTTATGGGCAATTCCACTTCTTCAGGAGAAATATCAAAGAATATTTATTAATTTATCATGTCATATGTTGATGTTTTCAATTAAAAGATGTAAGCCTTGTGTCTGCACTCGCAATGGTTAACTAAAATGTAGCTGTCACTAGATATGTGCAATCTGTTTCGTAACAAATCAAAATTCAGTCAAATTCTGTATCTTTCGGACATTCGGATGCATCCAAATGTCCGAAAAAACCCCCCAAATTTCAACGAATACAAAAGAAATTATAACGAAAATAACAAATGAATTTGGCATGATTCGTTAATTTGTTAAAGGTCTAATGAAACAAAAGGTCAACTCGGAGTAAATCTTACAGTCCAATAAGCTGATTAATTTTGTGCTGCAGGTTGGATTACTGGCAAAGTGCATTCCTGAGAACTGAGTGAGAAGAGTGTTGTATTGTATTTGAGCATAGGAGAAGCGATATTGTCATTGTGTGTGTTAATAAATTCAATAAACAAATGACTTTCCGAACTACAAATCGTTATCATGAATATATATACATACATAAATAATTAATTATTCAAAAAGGAAACAATTAAACAATAAAACAAATTGATTTGGTATAACGAATATCTATACTCTACAGAAATAACAAATTATCCGAAAATGAATTAACGTAACATAACGAATATAACAGAACAAAATTATGTATTTTACAAATGAAAACTAAATGAAACTAAATCTTCCATTGTGCATGAGTCTAGCTGTTACTACCAACTTGAATAATGTATGCATTGCCTTATAATGGGATCCATCTAATGGTAGCCCCTCATAGCACATAGTCCCCTTTACTGCTTTGAATACCTCACTAGGATTTTTTTAACCCCTTCATCTCTGGAAGGTTTACCCCCTTCATGACCAGGCCATTTTTTGCGAGACGGTGCTGCGTTGCTTTAACTGACAATTGTGCGGTCGTGTGTCACTATACCCAAATAAATGTATGTCCTTTTTTTCCCCACAAATAGAGCTTTCTTTTGGTGGTATTTTATCATCTTTGTGTTTTGTTTTTTTTTGCGCTATAAACAAAAAAAGACCGATAATTTTGAAAAAATATATATATTTTTTACTTTCTGCTATAAAACACATCCAATAAAAAAAATGTAAAAAATCAAATTTCTTCATAATTTAAGCAAATATGTATTCTGCTATATATTTTTGGTAAAAAAATCCCAATAAGTGAACATTGATTGGTTTGCGTAAAGGTTATAGTGTCTAGAAACTATGGGATATATTTATAGAATTTTTATTTATTTTTATTTTTTTACTAGTAATGGCTGTGATCAGCAAATTATAGTGGGACTGCGACATTGTGGTGGACAAAGTGACACTTTTGAGAATTTTTTGGGAACCAGTGACATTAACACAGTGATAACAATATGCACTGTCACTATACTTATGACACTGGCTGGGAAGGGGTTAACATCAGGGGTGATCAAAGGGTTAAATGTGTGCCTAAAATGTGCTTGGCTACTGTGTGGGAGGTGCTTGTACTATGGGAAGGCAGAGATCAGCAGTCTGCCTTGTTTACATACGGCTGGTGGGGCCCTCTGATTGGCTCCTGTGTCCAATCCAGATATACAGTATACGGTTGGCAAGTGGTCAATATCTTCTAAAATTGACTAGCTATTGAACCTGAACACAACCCACTGTTGATCTATCAAATTACCATAGTTCCAAACTGTTTTATTGCAGGCAAAGAAATTACATGGTAAAATTAAATGATATATCTTGCTATAATGTGCACATATCCAAAGCATACTTATGCATGGCACAATTACCGCTCAGTGTGCTCTCTTCCAAAAGTCCATGTCCAGCCTCCATTTACTGCTCTGCCATCTCCCCCTCACCATGTTCCATGTCTGGTGATATCCTTCTTCAGATATTTGCTGGCCATTAATTGTGAATTTCCTGTGTATGCACACAGGTGCTTTATTGTTACCGTCACCCAACACAATTTTTAGCATGCCAAGAACAAGATGAGATTGCTAGGCGTGTGGGGCACATTCTTTTGCTTTTCTCTTGCCAAAAGTTCTAGCTCCTGGCAATTTCTCACAGCAGAGAATATAAAGTTCATCTATATATATATATATATATATATATATATATATATATACACTAACACAGTATCTCACAAAACTGAGTATACCCCTAACATTTTGTAAATATTTTATTATATCTTTTCATGTGACAACACTTAAGAAATGACGCTTTGCTACAATGTAAAGTAGTGAGTGTACAGCTTGTATAACAATGTAAATCCCCTCAAAACTACTCAACACACAGCCATTAATGTCTAAACTGCTGGCAACAAAAGTGAGTACACCCCTAAGTGAAAATGTCCAAATGGTCCCCATTAGCCATTTTCCCTCCCTGGTGTCATGTGACTCTCTAATGTTACAAGGTCTCAGGTGTGAATGGGGAGCAGGTGTGTTAAATTTGGTGTTATAGCTCTCACTCTATGATACTGGTCACTAGAAGTTCAACATGGCCCCTAATGGCAAAGAACTCTCTGAGGATCTGAAAAAAAAGAATTATTGCTCAACATAAAGATGGCCTAGGCTATAAGAAGATTGCCAAGACCCTGAAACTGAGCTGCAGCACGGTGGCCAAGACCATACAGCAGTTTAACAAGATAAGTTGAGTGCAAATGCTTAGCGTCATATCGAGAGGTTGTCTTTGGGAAAAAGATGTATGAGTCTGCCAGCATTGAAGGGGTGGGGGGGATCAGTCTGTCAGTGCTTAGACCATAAACCGCACACTGCATCAGATTGGTCTGCATGGCTGTCGTCTCAGAATGATGCCTCTTCTAAAAATGGTGCACAAGAAATCCTGCAAACAGTTTGCTGAAGACAAGCAGACTAAGGACATGGATTACTGGAACCATGTCCTGCGGTCTCATGAGACCAAGATAAACTTATTTGGTTCAGATGGTGTCAAGCGTGTGTGGCAGCAACCAGGTGAGGAGCATAAAGACAAGTGTGTCTTGCCTACAGTCAAGCATGGTGGTGGCAGTGTCATGGTCTTGCGCTGCATGAGTGCTGCTGGCACTGGGGAGCTACAGTTCATTAAGGGAACCATGAATGCTAACATATACTGTGACATACTGAAGCAGAGCATGATCCCCTCCCTTCAGAGATTGGGCCACATGGCAGTATTCCAGCATAATAATGACCCCAAACAAACCTCCAAGACAACCACTGCCTTGCTAAACAAGCTGAGGGTAAAGGTGATGGACTGGCCAAGCACGTCTCCAGACCTAAACCTTATTGAGTATCTGCTGGGCATCCTTAAATGGAAGGTGGAGGAGCGCAAGGTCTCTAACATCCACCAGCTCCATGATGCCATCATGGAGGAGTGGAAGAGGACTCCAGTGGAAACCTGTGAAGCTCTGGTGAACTCCATGCCCAAGAGGGCTAAGGCAGTGCTGGAAAATAATGGTGGCCACACAAAATATTGACACTTTGGGCTCAATTTGGACATTTTACCTTAGGGGTGTTCTCACTTTTGTTGCCAGTGGTTTAGACATTAATAAAGTCTAATCATAAATCTAAACTCCAGACAGATAAAACCGATTGATTCCATTCTACCTCTGGTACCTGATCTTTCTACTAAGGCTGGGTACCAAAAGCTGTCTGGTTCATCAGAAACTGGCAAATTTTTAGTCTGTGTATACTGCTGTCTGTTCAACAGAAGTTGGTTTAACTACATGCTTCTGTCAAACAGTGTTGCTGGAAAATAAACATTTGATCATTGCTTGATAGGTTGGGGTCCCGGCTGTCATTATACAAATCCCTCCATCTACAACTTTAGGGATCTCAACTCGCTGGTAGAACTTAAAAAAAAAAAAATAAACAGCATCTGTATCCTGCCAAACTTAATGTATGAGACAACTAAAAATAACATCTATATGTTGACAGTTACGGTCTTATGATCCACTACCAGGATTAGTACATTCCCTTTTGTATCAGAATTGTGCATGGTTCACACTTGATGGTTTTAGTTAGTATTATACTCTGTATATCCCCACACTTGCCCCTGGAAGAGGTCCCAGGCTTGGCACCTATTTTCTTGGATCCTCTGACTCATATAATTGTTGGTCTTCCTGTATCGTCCTGAAGCAAACTCTCTAATTTTAACAAGTGAATTGGTATTGGTATTAGAAATCTCAAGCTTGGGATGTCATTGGCATCTTTCACAATAGGAGGGAGTTTTATCTTTCTGCTAATATAGTTCTGTGCAGGACAGGCTTTTATGTGGTATCCCTATGTACAGTATGTGAGCATGTTTTATTTTTTGTAGCAATACATTTATATAATTTGAACATATTATGTGGACCTTGTGGGCCATTTGCAATATTCTATTTCATGTTACAGTTTAGTTCAATGTACCTTAAAGATTGGTTCTGGTGGCAAACAGCATTTAAAGGTTGGCTGTCTATAAAGGATACATTAGTACAATTTAATGAAGTGAATTAAAACATTTTATTAGCAGACAGTGCATAGGCAACCTCCATCCTTCCAGTATTACAAGAGCATGTCAGGATGCTGACACTCTCAGAAAAATATTCCCATCCCCCCAACTGCTTTTTTAATAATAGAATACTTTGAAGGTGACATTAGAGGGCAAGGTGTAAGAACAGGAATATTCTCCTAGGAATAGACTGCACCAACATTACCTTGGTGGCATTACCTGACAAAGTGAAGCTAGGCAAATAAGCTGCAGCAGAATACATGTGTGGTCACCTAGGCAGAAAAGAGCAGCAGCAGAAAGTTGCCTGAATCTAGGTCCCCATTAAACAAATAGGGTAGTTAATGAAGACATTTTATAAGAAGATCCAGTAAGATCAAATAAAGGTATTATTTCCCTATGTGTTTCATTACTTTTAAAAGCCATTTAGGCCTTTGGTGTCAGCGGCTCTTCTGAGTGAGCCCAACAGCACCAAGCATTCTTTCACTTAACAGTCACTCCAGTCTAGATGACTTGTGCTTTATAAACTCAGTAGAGAAAAAAAATAGGTAGAATAGTCTTGTTTTAAAGATTCAGCCCTCTTCACATAATTACACATATGTACATATTTCAGGAAAGAGTCTGTAAATTCATGAATCTGACTATCTTGGAATGTATACACCTATTCACAAGGTAGTAAACTCCCAAAGTATTGATGCGTAGTTATGGTCAAACACCAGGAGAATTAGTGAGTAACTATTTTTTCGAATCTACTGAACATACCATATGGATGCTGTTTATCTAGTCTGTGAAAAAATATTTCAATTCAAGAATCATGACCAGCCAGATTCCTAAATGATATAATTTTTCTGTGCATTACAGACATCTGCGCACAAATATTCAGTAACATCAAAAAGTAATGATTCAGCTGTTCTCTATATTGAAATCCCTGTTGCCATTTTACATGATTCTTCAATAAAACAGGCTGAATCCTGGTTATGGATACCACCATATAGGTGCATATACCTTTAAGGAAAGAAAACTCTGGTAATTGCCTTTTCTTTACATCCCCCATTGACACTATCAAAGATTCATACACGTTGAAAACTAAGCTACCTAAAATCTACAGCATATGATACGTTAGTTAGAAAAGTTAAAAGTTTGCACATAATGAGCACCTGAGCTTTCAGAAAACTAAATCTGAATCTTATTCAACCCAATTAATATTTTAGATGATAACATTTAATCATCTATCTTTAATAACTCTTTCATTCATCACAATCATTTGTCCAAATAAAAGTAGTAATATAACTGTTAATGGTGTTTCATAAAATGACCTGTAAAGTTCTGCCTTGCCAAAATGTTAACAGTAATCTATAAGTAAAATATCACCGTTGTTTTTCTTTGATTCTATAAGTATAAAATCTTTTCTAAGACCTAAACTTCTCTTTCCTACAAAGAGTATTTGACGTGCACTTTACTAGTATTTTAGGTTTATAAAAGATTGCTCATTTGCACAACGTGTTTTAATTAAACTGTGCCTTTTGTTTCTTGTGACTTGTTAATACAGAGCCTCCAGTACTGTTTACAATCCAACGTGGTACTACTTTGACAAGCACTTAAAGCTGTTATTTTCAGAAAGCATCTGTAACTGAACAACCCAGCTACAAGAAATGGATATCTTCAGAAAGCCAGTATAGTAAACACAAGCACGCATTGTGACAAGTATCGGTACAGTGCAAACAGAGATAGTAAATATACACCTCAAAACATCTGATTCAAAAAAATGGCTTCTAATATTCAAAATGTTGTATCTTTTTTACTCTTTTGCATTAACCAAGTTATAAAGAAAATCATATTTTACCTGTCATCATTTTGCAATGCCTGATCCCCAAGAATTAAATCCCGAAATCTGTATCTGGGAGGTAGTGCAGGGACCTCACTGTCTAAATCCACCATCCTGCTTCTTCAAAGGGTATAGCACAAGAGTGAATGTCCCTGGAGTCTGCTGTAAGCTGGCACACTGCAGGTTGCAGGGAGCATAGATGATCACTTAGCAGCATTACGTTATAGAGAGACACAGTGATCAGGATTGTAAGCCCTATACACATACAACATTCAGACTCATCCTCAGTGTGCAGAACAGAAACGCCTCTGCTCATCACATTTGCCACTCAAGAAGCTCATAGTAAGATGTGAAATGGACCACATATAGAATGCCTATTGTAGCATCGTATTCAGAACTCTTAAGCTAATAACATCATAATGTTGAAAGCAAGAAAAAAAAGAGCAGAATCAAAATGCTTACCCTGTCTTTATGTAAGTTGCTTGTTTTTGTGCTTTTATATTTATCATATGTGTTTAATTCAGTGATTTGATCGTATTCTGCTTTATTTTTCTATTAACCAATTCATTTCTGTGTGTCTGCTGAAATTAATAGAATCTCTCAGAAACATACTATACATAAACGCTTGTGTTTAATTATCACCTACTATTTCTCACTAAGCCACTTTAAAGGGAAGTAGTGTATGTTGTAGTATAGATTAGTACAAAAAATAAGCAGGGTTCTAAAACTGTGCTTATAATAAAGTACTTTGGGAGCCTAATTATTAAGGAAAGGCTGTGCCATTTATTATTACAAATATTAAGTGTAGGATGTGCAGACATTTACTATGCAATTTTATTTAAACCATGGAAAATTTAGGGATAGTTATACATTTCATGATGAGTAAAATACAGAATAATATCATTTTAATCTAGAAAAGAACAGAATAGCTGTAATTTATCCAAAAAAATAAAATACTTAAGGAAGTTACACTCACACACTTAAATACATCAAATACATCCAAATTACATCCTAAAGCAACAGAGGCTCTGAAATGATAAGATACAATGTCAGTGCCACTGATTTAGTTGTAGATGTTAATATGCATGTTCCATTTTGGTAATAGAGGTGGGCCGAACACCCCCCGGTTCAGTTCGTGCCAGAACTTTCGAACTTCACAAAAGTTCGGAGTCGAACAACGAACCCTATTGGAGCGAACGGGAAAAACCAAAAGTGCACATTTTGAAGGCGTATATGCAAGATATTGGACATACAAAGGGTATGGGGGTCCAGGTACTGCCCTGGGGGAAATGTATCAATGAAAAAAAAAGTTTATAAAAAATATTTTTAAATGAGCAGTGATTTACTGATGCTTAAAGCGTAGTTCCACCCCCCAAAAAAATTAAATTAAAAGTCATGCGGGCGTAGCCGACTGTGGACTGAGATGGCTGCTTAATTCCTCAGCTCCACTCACCCAGGGACTTATAGCAACTTTATAGCCTTCGGCAGTGATGGATTCTCCCTCATTCACAACCCAGAGGGGCTACTTCAGTGGCACCCCCACACTGACCGATCCAGGGAAGGTTAAACCGCTGAGTGACAGAGGAACATGAGGTGAAAGGAGCCGGCTGAAATAGAGGAGGACTGTCCGGATATAATCGGGTGCCAACCTTGCTGTCAGTGGTGTGGTAAGCTCAATTACCACCCTTACCTGAACCCTCACACCCTATACTCCCCACTGACACCTATATTGAGGAGCACAGACACCGGATTGAGCCGCAATTCATCCCGCTGCTGTGCTCTCACACTCGTGGCAGCCGCCATCTTGCAGCCTAGCTACGGACCTTTGCCTGACAGCCCCCCCTGCCCAGCCATCATTTCAGTGGGGTAGATCCCACTCACCTGGTCCCCCTCACCATAAGCCTTTTGGAAGCACAGTCCAGGACACTGCAAGAAACAGTGTCTCGGCTCTAGATTCTCCTGGAAAGCTCTCACCAGCCTGGCAATACTGCAGCAGCCGCCATCTTGAGTATTGGAAAAACGATCCTCACAGCCCCTGATAATTGCTGGGTACATCACATTAATGGATATTAAAACCCTACAATGACTAGCAGCAGTCTTAAGAAGGAGACACCCCAAGCCTAGCCTATTGCTGAGTCTGTCTCCTACCGTGCTTAGGACGGCAGATCACCTCAAAATTGAGGCCCCGGTCTCAGCCTACCCCAAAACCTACTTCTCCACAGCAATAGCACTACAACTCCTTATAGCTAGGAGGACACATAACCTATAATGGTGCACTGTGGTATACCCAAAAAGAAATACTGCAAACAGGGTAAAAATCGACCCTTCTCTGACTATTTCCCCAGGGCAAATATGCAATGCATTCAAAATGGCATCATCACAGAACATCGCCCACAGAGGAGCTGAAAAACCCAGAAGTACCACAAGAGATGGAAAGCGAGGTCCAAAACACTCACCCGCCCCAGACTAATACAACACACAGGGGAAACGACAGCTCCATCACCAGCTCCTTCACCATCTAAAGTGCCACTATACAAAATACAGCAATGGGATGAGGAGCAAGACAGTAGCATTCCACAAGAATCTTTAGCTGCACTCCCTACCAGTGACCAACCAGCCTGTCAGGTTTCTGCAGCTAGGCAGACCAGACACGTAGCTACACAATGGAACCGAGACCAAACAAAGTATATAACTTTAAGGTGATATTTATTTACAGTGAAACACACACCAAAAAACATACACAGTAAGCAAAACAAAGACAAAAACAAGAACCAAACCCATAATGCACAAACAAGAATAACTAATAAACCTAACTACACTATGGACAAAAAAATAACTATATACAATATCTGTAATATAAAGGACAAGAATACAGGGTATACAAGGAAGCAAGGTATCAAGGCTGGGTACTAGGGCAGGAAGCAGGAGCAAGGCAGATAGGTACAGGAAGGTTCAGGATATCAGGGGACACGAGCACAAAGATCTGGCAGCAAGGAGGCAAACAGGATCGTGACGCACTGGGGAAAGGGAGGAACAGTCTTAAATAGTCATCTAATGGCTGAACCCAGGTGTGGCTGATTATTACAGCTTGCTGGCTCTGGGGAGACACCTGCTGGTGGCCACTGGAGCTGCAGCAAACAGCCCAGAGCAGCACAGTGCCACCAGTAGGTAAGCTCAATCCTTACACAGCCTCAGAACATACATTAAGATGATGCTCTTATCCTCACAAAATGATCTAAGAAATGAGCTCTGCTCATCCATGTCTAATCTACATGCCAGAGTAGATTGCATAGAGGAACATACTGACCTGCTAGAAAAACAAGCTTCAGTACAAGCCTCAGTACAACAAGAGACATCTGAAGCCTTTCACAAACACACTGAAGACATCCAATACCTTCAAGCCAAAGTGGCAGACCTCGAAGATCATTCCAGAAGGAACAATATCAAATTTTGAGGTATACCTGAAGCCAGTAAACCAGCAGAACTCATGCCATACCTCCAGCAAATGTTCCTCAAGCTTATTCCGCAATTGATGCAAGCTGACATATCTATTGATCAGGTGCACAGGATCACCAAACCAAGTTACCTCCCAGATACAGTACAATGAGATGTGCCGGCCCGCATCCACTTCTACCAAATCAAAGAAAAACTCATGTCTGCAGCATGTACAAGCAAGACACTACCAGATCCTTATTCCAATATCTCACTATACACGGACATATCGGCTGCCACCGCCCAAAACAGAATAGAATTCAACCAAGTTACTACAATCCTCTGAAATCGCAACTTACCTTACAAATGGGGCTTTCCAACAAAACTCATTGTAACGTATCAAAAAACCAACCAACCAACATCCTCTCCCCAAAAGAAGGCATCAAAAGATTGCTAAACTGGGGCATCATCTCCTCACCACCTACACCCGTGGAGCAACGCAGACCACAAGTCTTCTCCCATGGCCGCTCAAACCTCAACCGATGCGAACAGCAACACTACTGAAACTCAGCTTTACACAGGCTCATGCCTGGCACCACCATCAGACTCATTCTTTCCCAATGAGCAACAAAAGTCCCAGCTGAGTATCTTTGATTTCTCTGTTAGTCTTTTTTTTTCCCTCTCGGCTTACTCAGGTTCACTTAAACCCCCCCAGGTTACGACAGGGTGCTAAGCACTCTAAGAAAAACACAACCATGCCAGTTAACGGTTGTAAGTTATAGTCACTGCTATTTAAGTTGTTAGTACTTTGTTTTTTTTTTTTGTTTTCTTCATCATACCAGCTCAGTATTATAGCTATAACTGCTAAGACTTTATACATTATTGTCACTGCTTTAATCATAGACATTTGGTGTGCGAAGTAGCAGGTGTTCCCTCTTAGTCTCCCACACTCCATCTACAGTAGGACCTACCCAATCCCCATCATGGTCATTTCCATCATGTCACTTAATGTAAATGGTCTCAATTCGCCTTTTAAACTGCATTTATTCTGGAAAGAAGCTCTGAAACTTAACTCAGATAGTATTTGCACACAAGAGACCCACTTTTCAGCACTAAAAACTCCCTCATGCAATCACAAACAATATCCTCAGTGCTTCTTGGCCAATGCTCTAAAAAAAAAGCTTGAGTACTTATTGCTATACGATCCACAATATCATTTAACTTAATACAAGCAGAAATTGACCCTCTGGGCAGATATATTATTCTACATGCTGCCTTTAATAACCGTACCATGACTGTGGTCAACCTCTGTGCACTAAACACCCACCAAGCACAATTCTACAGAACTGTCATGGGGAAATTAACACCCTTCCGCTAACATCCCCTGATTATATGTGGGGATTTCAACCAAATTTTAGATCCAGTCCTAGATTCCTCGAATGTCACCAGAAAACACTCCACAGCCCTTACAAATCTACAATTTACTCTACTGTTTACATGATACCAAATAGACTTTACCTTTTTGCACACACAAAAATCTTCCAGGATAGACATGTTTCTGGTAGACAAACTCACACTTCAAACAGTTTAAGAAGCCAAAATCTGCAATATCACATGGCCTGACCATGCTCCAACTATACTTACACTCTTCCCCCCTGACCTGACTCAATCAGGCAAGAGATGGAGGCTAAACACCTCCCTTCTTTCTAACCCGCGCTACCAGAGATCTATCGTATCTGAATCTGAAGACTTATTTCATCAAAATGCTGGATCTGTATCTGATCCTTACATATGCTGGAATGCCCACAAAGCATTTCTTAGAGGTCTTTTTATTAAGTTGGGGGAGAAAAGAGAATGCAATGCTACCACTTCTAAGTTCCTCAATCAAATTCGCTCTCTCGAAATAGTCCATAAAGCCCAACCGTCCTCCCTTCTAAGGAACGATCTAATGAATGCTAGAAAATCATTAAGTGAGCACCTACACTAGAATTTTGACATTTACTTAAAGAAATTAAAACTACATTTCATGTAAGAGACAAAAAAACTAAATTTCTACACTAATCACAATAAACAAGGTCTTCCTTGCAAAACAGCTTATGCGATTTTATAATATGCATTTTTATAATGATTTGAAAATGACCCATTATCCTTTATATTTTAGGCACACTACATAGTCTGGCGGGCCCTTAAGGTCTGTTCTGCCCTTCTGTCCTGACAATGTAAGTAACATCCTTACCCCACCCCCATAGTATATACCTTTCATACCCAAAGGGCATCTGCCCGGAAGGTAGGTGCTTGGTGTCTCTTGCTCCAGGTTCTTCCCCCCCCCTCCTTTCCCCACTTCCATTGTGATAATTGTAGATGCACATATATGTATACATGTATGTGTACATATATGTGTATATATATATATATGTATATATTTTTTCATTAATAATTTTTATACAACCTTTTAACGCTTATCCTTCAATATAAAACAATGTATGTATATGCGTATGTATATGTACAAGTATATATCTATTCCCCAGGCACTAATCTATGCTGTAATGAACAGTTATTATCCACCCTGACAGCCCAGGACAAAACCGCTCAGGGTATTTGTTATATTCTTTCCTTCATTGTGGAAGACTGGACTTGTTCTATGATGAAACATTGACATTATTCCAGTGGAACTGACGTCACCAGCCCTGCCCCTATATTTGCCCTTTTCCAACATGGCGGTTTCATGGTCTGAGGAAGGAGCGTAGCTCCGACAATGCTTCACCACCGCCCGCCTCCACGAATGAACGGCTGCAGGCCGCCACGAACGAATGGCTGCCCGTTGCCCCGAACGAACGGCTACCCGTTGCCACGAAAGAACGGCTGCCTGTTGCCAGGAAATAATGGCTGCCCACTGCCAGAGGGAACATCAACAGTGCCGGTCCACACGGCTCCAGGAACTGGGAAGCGCCGCAAACCACCGACGACACCCAGTCCAAGGACGCAGGAACGAGCCAGGACACCTCTCCTACACCATCCAGAGCAGCAAAACATCTCCTCCACACGCACTCGGCAGTGACTCACACTGCAATGCCTGCATATTCTACCAGTTTGTGAGTAGATTTTAATGTGATTTTAATAAAATGTGTTAAACGGCTACACTTAGAGGCGCTGTTCTTCTTTTTCACTTTTACAAAGCAACCATACTGGAACAAGCCAAAAGTTGGTGGTCCCCAGAAACCCAGTTTCCATGGCTACAAATCGAGCAAACAGCTCTAGCAACGCAACCCAAACTAGCACTTAGTGCATTGCTTACAGGGAAACATACACACCACGTTTTTTTATCGACAGTCAACGCTACTCTCAGGACATGGCAAGCAATCCTCCAACTATCTAGAGGAATACCCCATAGTATACTTCTGGATCTACCTCTACAATCTCTAAAACCTATTTTATCTGACATTTCACTAGCAAACTGTGGTCACAAGCAGGAATCACCTCAATTGACCACCTCTATGACAACTCTGTGCCTCTCTCCTTTCGGCAACTACAGAATAAGTTTAATATTCCAAACAATGACCTATGATTCAAATACTTTACAATTCGCTCAGTACTCTCTAAATCCACATGGCCAAATAACTTCCTTTTGGGACACATATTATAATTCTACAAGGCAACTAATTACAGAGTTAAAGGCATCTCTTATTTCTACAAACTACTTACTAACGCCATACTCCTTAGAAAATCCTGCACGATGCTAAAGTGGGAAAATCTCCTGAACTGTACATACATGCCCTATCAATGGCTTCATGCTCTACAACGTCCCTTAAAATACGCCAGATGCATTACCCACTGGGAAGGATTACAGAAAATATTTCACAATTGGTACCTTACTCCAGCCAAACTCGCCAAGATCTACCCCTTGTTGCCTAGCACCTGCTGGAGATCCTGCAGTCACATTGGTTCACCCATGCACATCTGGTGGACATGCCCCAAACTGAAACCTCTATGGTCAGAAGTTACTAAATTTATCTCTGACATTCTTCACACTCCAATACACCTCTCCCCGCAAATGATCCTGCTGGGACTAAAACTCGACTCTTGGCCAAAAGCCTACCATTTGCTCTTAACTAGAGTTGAGCGAACCTCTGGAAGTTGGGGTTCTGCTGGTCCGGCCGAACTTCGGGACAAAGTTCGGGTCCGGACGGAACCCAAACGATCGCACGGACACCGAACCCCATTGAAATCAATGGGGACCCGAACTTTTAGGCACAAAAATGGCTGTAACAAAGTCCTGGAAAGCCCTAGAGGGCTGCAAAAGGAAGTAAAATGGGGGTAAGGGTGGGACAATTGACCTACAAAGAAATGGGTACAGGGAAATAACTTTAAATATTTTTTAAAAAATAAAAACATAAAAAATGCAAAAATGGAGGTGAATGTGGATCATCTTCAAACTGTGTCTGAAAAGTATTAATTAACGGTAGAAGCCATATAACTGTTCTAAAATCATCTTCAAACTAGGGCAAGTGCCCTACAAAAAAACGGGGAGAGGGAAAATAAATTAAAATCAAATAAAAAAATGGGAAGGGGGGTGGATGTGGAGTAGGAGCCTAGAGGTTGACTAGGCCGTGACCGTGGAAGTGTAGGTGGAAGTGGCGGTGATAGAGGAGTAGGAGGAGGTAGCCAACATGGCTTTTTTTTTTTGTATTGAGGCCTATTCAAAAAAAGAAGTATATGAATGGCTGTGTGAGTCCAGTCTAAATGTTTATTCTGCACAAGGTACAGACAAGTCTTGTGGGATCCAATCTGACCTGAGTGTGTCGGTAAGTATATGAAGAAAAAAACTTATCCGGAGTTATGTTTTTTTTTTTCGGTACAACCGATGGAGGAGGATGAGGAGATAGTGGCGGTGAAGGTGGATGTGAAGGTGCCAGTGCCGGATCAGTTGGAGATCCGAGGATGAGGTGTAGGTGGGGGGAAGGGTAAAAAAATAAACTAAAATTAAATAAAAGGGATAGGGGTAAAAAAACATCCCGTGAACGGGATCAAACTTCTACTAAAATCTTGTCAATATACCGAAGATGGCAATTAATTATGAAAAGTCTGTGTCAAACTTCTACTAGGTGTAAGTGGAGGTAA
>BLSH010363311.1:39723-53826 GCA_018402905.1 Glandirana rugosa | reverse complement strand
GAAACTTGTGGCCTCTCAGCAAATAGCTTGGGGTGTCTACTTTCCAAAATGGGGTCATTTGGGGGGGGGGGGTTGTGTTATCTGGGTATTCCATGGCCTCCAAAACTGAGATAGGTAGTGTGGGGTGAAGGCCTAAATTTTTGCCCTTAGAATCCTGAAGGAGGTGATTGGTTTTTGGGGCCTTGTACGCCGATAGGCTCCCAATAAGTCTCACACATGTGGTATCCCCGTACTCAGGAGAAGCAGCAGAATGTATTTTTGGGTGTAATTCCACATATACCCATGGCATATGTGAGCAATATATCATTTCAGTAACAACTTTTTTTTGGTCATTTTTCAATCACTTATGACAAAAAAATAAAATATTCACTGTCCTCAATATGCCTCTCAGCAAATTAACCTCCCTGGCGGTATGATTATTTCAGATTTTTGGTGCTGAAAGCGGTACGATTATTTTGCATGAAAATTTGGCGTTTTATATTGTAGGCCTGTAATTCTTAGCAATAACTCACTTAAATCTGTCCAAACAAGAGTCTAGTAGACATCCCGGGTATGAAAAAGTTTGAAAAATGAAATCATAAATTATAATATAATAAATAACTAAAAATAATTATCAAAAATAATAATATAATAGTAATAAAATGTATTCAATAATGTAATCAAACCAAAATCGCAGAAATTTGCTCATTTGCAGAATTGACGCTGTCGTCACTTTCAGTTTCTGATGATAAATTTCCCCAAGAATCAGTATCACTCAATTCTGCAAATCATTCTTATTTACTATCGGTGTTTTCTAGCTGATCAAAAACCACTTTTGATGCAAAGGGACACTTTTTGGTTGCTATGGACATTCTCATGTTTCCAGGCAGAAAGAATGACATTTATTATATAAAAGTGCATGCAGGGCTCTGGGCAAACCACTAGGGACAAAGGGGATGTGAAATGACTTCATACAGCAATGTAATCTATAAGATTACAGTGTACTGTATGTGCTGTGTGTGTTTAACTTTTTGAATTTCCCGCCGGTCTCCGTCCCCGTGCGATGCGACGCTCACAGGGAACGGAGCCCGGCACACAGGAGTCATCTGGCGGCAGAGAGACACGCTGACACCGCGGGAGGACATCGCTGGATCCAGGGGACAAGGTAAGTAACATTGCCTGGATCCAGCGATGCAATCCCGAGTGTGGCTCAGGGTTACCGCTCTTGGTACTGAAAATCCACCCCCAGCCACACTCGGGATTACCGCCAGGGAGGTTAAAAGCTGCAGAAATTTCAGAAAATGTACCCTAGTTTGTAGACTCTATAACTTTTGCGTAAAGCAATAAATATACGCTAATTGGCTTTTTTTTTTACCCGAGACATGTGGCTGAATGCATTTTGGCAAAAATTTATGACTAAAATTTAGTTTATTGTATTTTTTGTAATAACATAAAGTTGAAAATATAATTTTTTTTTCAAAATTTCCATTCCTTCGTTTATATCGCAAAAAATAAAAGGCGCAGTGGTGAACAAATACCACCAAAAGAAAGCTCTATTTGTGGGAAAAAAAGGGCACAAATTTTGTTTGTGTACTGCATTGCATGACCACGCAATTACCACTTGAAGTGGCGCAGTGCCAAATTGAAAAAGTGCTCCGGTCCTAAAGCTGGAAATCCTTCCGGGGCTGGAGTGGTTAACTGACAATTGCGCGGTCGTGCGGCATTGCACCCAAATGAAAGTTGCGTCCTTTTTTCCCACAAATGGTGGTATTTGATCACCTCTGCGTCATTTCTGATCACCTCTATAAACAAAAAAAGAGCGACAATTTTGCAAAAACAAAAATATTTCTTACTTTTTGCTAGAATACTAATCCAAAAAAAAAACCCACAAATTTTTCATCGGTTTTGGACGATTTATATTCTTCATATTTTTGGTAAAAAAAAATCGCAATCGGCGTTTATTGTACCAGTGGTCTATTCTCATGATCCAGTAATGCAGTGGATTGTTAACTGGAAATCTCTCCATCTCTGTTTTTGCCCCTAGATAATCTCCCATCATATGATGCAGATGCTGCCGATGGGATGTGGATGTGAAAGCTGACAGCCCTGGGCACGAGGCCCCAAAAATATTTACAGCTTTTCCATGAGACTGTAACCTACCAAAGTCTGGAAAGGCATTACATAAACGCCTCTTTAACCACTTTACCTCCGGAAGAATTTCCCAGGTTAGGACCAGAGCACTTTTTGCGATTCGGCGATTGATCACCTCTGTGTCATTTCTGATAAACAAAAGAAGAGCGACCATTTTGCAAAAAAACCCAAATTCCATACTTTTTGCTAAAATTCAAATCCAAAAAAAAAATATAAAAAGACATTTTTTTCACCGGTTTGGGCCGGTTTCTTATTCATATTTGTGATAAAAAATCGCAATCGGCGTTTATTGATTGGTTTGCGCAAAAATGGTCGCGGTTACAGATGGTGAGAATTCATTTCTGGGGTTTTTATTTTATTTTATTTTTTTTACTAGTAATGGCGGCGATCTGTGACTTTTAGCGGTACTGCGATATTGCAGCGGACATGTCGGACATTTTTGACACTTTTTTGGGACCAATGACATTTATTCCGCCTTTAAGAAATTTAAATGTCCACTGATTACTGTATAAATGTCATTGGCAGTGAAGGGGTTAACCTACAGGAGGAGATCTAGGGGTTAACTGTGTTCCCTGGGTGTGTTCTTACTGTGGGGGGGGGGGGGTTGGGCTACCATGGGCATTAGAGATCTAACTGATCCCAGTGACATGGATCAGTAGATCACCCATGCCCGCACTGCCAGAATGGGGAACCGCCGTGTTTACATCGGCGGTTCCCTGTTCTTTGCCTGTGGCTGCTCATCACAGCTCGCTGGCGGACATCGGGTCTGCCCGAGCTGCGGGCACACTCCTCAGGAGTGCAGCGCGTGCGCGCGCCCCCTAGCGGCCATTCGCAGATCGCCGGCTTTTCGTGGCCGGCGTCCACACTGCCGCCGTAAATATGCGGTAGGCAGTGTGGAACTAGTTAAGGTGTCCTCAAGATATTTCATCCTCTGCTCCCTCTGTGGGGATGGGATGAGTTCCGAGACTTTCCCCTTGTAACGGTGGTCAAGGAATGTTGCAAACCCATAGTGCTCCTCCTTGATGCTACGAATTCTCGGGTTCTTTCGCAGGCTTTGAAGAATGAGGGAGGCCATGCACCGCAAGTTTGCAGAGGCATGAGAAGCAGAGTTCTCATGGTCACTGAGGATTATAGTATCTGGAACTGCCTCCTCCCAGCCATGTACTGCTCCCAAGGGTTCTGGGGACAGATAAACATCTCTTAAAGGTTGCCAACCAATAGTGCTCCTTCTCCTTGATGCCACGAATTCTCGGGTTCTTACGCAGGCTTTGAAGAATGAGGGAGGCCATGCACCACAAGTTTGCGGAGGCATGAGAAGCAGAGTGCTCATGGTCACTGAGGATTATAGTATCTGGAACTGCCTCCTCCCAGCCATGTACTGCTCCCAAGGGTTCTGGGAACAGAAAACCATCTCTTAAGGGTTGCCAACCAATAGTGCTCCTTCTCCTTGATGCTACAAATTCTCGTGTTCTTTCACAGGCTTTGAAGAATGAGGGAGGCAATGCACCACAAGTTTGTGGAGGCATGAGAAGCAGAGCCCTTATGGTCACTGAGGATTATAATATCTGGAACTGTCTCCTCCCAGCCACGTACTACTCCCAATGGTTCTGGGAATGGAAAACCTTAACCTCTCTTAAGGTTTGACGTATGTCTTCCTCTGCTTCAATGCCTCCAAAACTACCAGAATCCAGAATCTTATATCTATTTAGAGTGCTCCACATCCAAGTCCCTTCCCACTTTCTACAAATCCTACAACGCAGGGCCTCTCACTATATTTGATGTACACTAAAACTCGTCTTCCGCAATCTACCCTACTCTCCCCCTGCATCTGCGGAGGTTTGAGTGTACCTAACTTTACTAAATACTGTTATGCAACCCAGTTGGCCCAACTGCCAAAATATCATGCCACAAGAGAAACCCCACTATGGGTTGGATTAGAATCTGTTGAATGTGATCCCCTATTATGGCTACTCTCCTCTGGTTACCACCAACTCAACGTTGCCTGCTCAATAATCCCCTCACTAAATACAGCCTCTCCCTCTCCCTTGAAGCATGCTTTGGCCTCCAATCCCCCTTCAACCCCCTCCTTTCGTTTCTCCAAAATCCCTCTTTTTATCCGGCCTGGACTTCCCTTAACTCATTCTTGGCTTGGTCAAACACAGGACTGATACGTACCCATCAGTTCTACTCTGCAAAGCTTATACCATTCCCAACATTCCAAGAAACACGCAACCTCCCGGCCTCTGAAACCTTTCGGTATCTACAGATCAAACACTTCCTAGCACAACAGACACCTCCCAGCTCTTCTCCATCTTTGAACAAGCCTATAACAAAGACCCCCACCATTGTGTACTTATCTCAGACTTATATGCACAACTTTTATCACACACAACTTCATCCCCACTCTCCCACACAACCAAATGGGAAAATGACCTTAATCTCCTACTCGACCCGGCAGTTTGGATACAAATCTGGCAAGCCACCAAATCCACATCCCCAAACATAGTAGCCCTTGAAACCAACTACAAGGTCCTCACCAGATGGTACTTGGTCCCAGCCAGGATATCTAAATTCCACCCACAATACTCACCATAATGCTTCCGCGGCTGCTCGGACCCAGGCACACATGCCCACATATGGTGGGACTGCGCCATAGTCCACAACTTCTGGATGGAAATTTTTAATACTCTCTCCACTATGTTTGAAACCACCTTACCACTAGACCCAACCATCGCGCTCCTGAATACAAACCACAAAACTTAACACATAGACAATTCAAACTCCTACTACTAGTCACCACCGCAGCAAAACAAACCATTGCAAAAGCATGGAAAACTAGCACACTCTGCACCCTATCTGTAAACCAGAGGGTTACGCAAGCTTTATTCATGCCAAAATAGAAGCTGTAATATTAGACAAGGTATCAAAATGTGAGCAACTCTGGAAGCCATGGATCGACCACTGCCTTCCACCAGGCCTTGATTACTTACTCTTACTACCTTGAGGGTGGGACTACACCCCCCCCACCTTATTCACACCCACTCAATGTTAACCTCGCTGGCCGATGTTCCTCTCTAGAGGTCCCTCTCCCCCTCTGATATCCCCTACCCCCCTTCCCTACCATCTCTCTCACAGCTTTAACCCAACCACATCTCGCCAAACGGACTTGTGGCCTTCACCTCACTCCTGCACTGCACACTATAGGGTTTCCAGATTCCTATAATCTTAACATATTTATTCCTGTGAAACCCTTTTACTGTCACATCCTCCATAAGGACCCCTGAGACAGACAGACACTCCACCCCTCAGACAATTATCATCAAATCATACTACTAATACCTGTCTCTAGGGTGACCCACTGAAAAGCTCACACACATGTCCCAGCTCGGGCCCCCTTTCTAAACCATTAAGGCATCCTCCCCCCTTGCACTGATTATTTTACACATAATTATAGTAATGACCTTTTACTTTATTTTGATTAATGCTCTCTTGTTCTATTGTTTCCCCCGTATGACTTATTCTGTACAAAATGTGTACCACTGCATTGTACAATGTCAGTTCTTCTTAACTTTTCTCTTTTTTTTTCTCCGAAGAACACTGTTGCCAGTTTTTGTATCTGTTCCTTTATTTCAAAATGTAACTGTTCTCTTCTTGTACAACTTGTACCTAACATCAATAAAACATTTGAATGAAAAAAAAAAACATGAAAAGAGTGCTCTCCTTGGATGGTACAAGCCATACCCTCAGACTACATTAGTAGAAATTTGCTATATGATCCAAGAGATTGACACGTTTCACATATAACCACTTCTTCAGGACCTCATTGTCTTGATAGCAAATAATTTTGGCCTATCCAGAGGGAAAGAGAGCACAATAAACAATATTCAATACATAGCAGTAAATCATCATTAATGCAAAACACACTGTGTCCCCCAGATCAACACCCAAGTCACTCTGAGAATAAATGCAAGGATGGTGGTACAAAGTTCAATGCAAAGCAAATGTCCAAAAGGATGTACACAAAATAATAACCATCAATAGCCCTATACAAAGAGAGCAAGAAAAAATAAACATTTCAGAAATAAACAAGCCCGTTATAGGAGTTCCACTATGGAGATCTATTACTCACCTAATTATGGGTTGTATAGGGAGTCACTGTGCGTCATAGAGGGAGATAGGGTCTCACATTAAATATCCTGTCCAGCCAATAATTTGGGTTCAGCACATCAAGAGCAGCTTCACTGTAATCCCACCCCATCTAATAACCAGAAAGGGGCGTACCAGCATCCATCAATATCCACGCCCACTAGCATCGCAAACTGCCAATCGCCAACACACCAGATCACACCAATCATTGTCGCCAATTCACGCATGCCCAGTACGTCAGCCCTTCGCGCATGCGCATGATGGAGTCCTGCATGTACGCGCTGTGAAGGGACACACCTTATAACAATAAGCGATTAAACCACAGCAATACAATGGTGCCTGTATTTGTCCACCACTAAGGTCAATACACAGACTGAGATATCCTACAACTTGGCAACAAATTTAGGCGCAGGAAACACAGTATTTACGAGGAAAAGGGGATATCCTATGTCCACCACTACAACTCCACCTCTCTGAGCAGGCCAGAAAAAACAGAAGGCCTGTACTCCTGCCCACAGATAGTTACCAAATGGGGGGACCCCAGAGAAATTGTTATTAACATCTATCTAGACAACAACAATAGCTAGAGCCATCTATGCAACGCTATCCAGCATCCAATCCTAGGGGACACTCATTAACCAGAGGGGAGCAGTATGTCATTCACATGCTTTTAACCCCGCTGATGATACAAATATTTTAATACACAACAAAATAATAATTACATACAATTTAAATAAAACATTGAAAATAATATATTTTCTACTACATTTATATGGCATATAGCACCATAGATGGACCATTATGTTACCATTCTGAGTGAAAACTAACCATGCATATTTCACAGAAAGGGCTCAAAACGCAAGGCATCATTAAGGTCAGGTGGGATGGTAGCATTTAAATTATAGCTTTTTATCAAGAATCTTGTCTGGTATGAGGCATATCTGAAGGAGGTTTTCAACAAATTGATATAGAAAAAGCATTTGACTAAATTGACTGCCAATACATGAGGGCTGTTCTCGAGCATATAAGGTTTGGATTGGGTATGCTAGGATGCATTGATATACTTTATAGTGCTCCCCTGACCACTATAAACATTGTTTTTTTCCTTATTTCATGTTGTACTAGTACAGAGGGCAATGTGTCAAGGCTGCCTCTTCTTGTCAGGTTTATTTGTCCTTTTGATAGTGTATTGGTAATATGTGCCTTATCCAACATTCATTGTTTGAGAGTGGGCAGCCTTGAAGACAGAAAAACACTGTATGCTGATGACCTTGTGCTATTTCTTGCAGACAATTTGAAGCTTTGAAGATAAAGAACACTTTTACAACTTAATTGTTCTAAATCCACAATTCTGGCACTTGGCTTCAAAGCAAAATGTTTAGAGGACCAATTGTTACCTCTGCAATGGGTCTCATAATTAAGATATCTAGGAGTGCTGATTACAAACTCAATCATCGATTTTATATATATAGTATTAACCTCTTACTAATATTTCTTAAACATAAACACCAAGCTTGGAAGAATCTACCCCTCTCCTATAAAGGGAAGATTAAGTTTTGTCTTATATTGTATTGAAACTGTAATAATTAACCTAATTAATACGAACATCTTATAAGTCTTTACATGCTACATAATGCCCCTGTATGGATGTTGAAAAGCTTCTTTAAGTAACACATTAGTTTCTTAATTTCCTTGCGATCCCTCCATAACAAGATCAAAACAATGATGTTACAGTTCTCTTGGCTGCAAACAGATGGCTAATTAACCGGTTCCCGACCAGCTCGCTTACATTTACTGCTGCAGAATGGCAGCGTCTCGCGAATTTCCGTCTATTAACGGTGGCTCGTGCTCTTGTGCCCGCCGCACTCTACAGAAGTGTGGTCGCGGCTCGGGTGGCCTTGATCTCTTCCGGCAAGCCGTGATTGCCTGGCAGAGAAGAAAAATGTAAACACGGCGGTCCCCCGCTCTGTCAGGCAGCATGTAAGAGATCTACTGATCCCTGTCACTGGGATTAGCTAAATCCCTGACAGCCCAGTCTCCTCACAGTTAGAACACGCTTAGGGAACACAATTAACCCCTAGATCTCCCCCTGCAGGATAACCCCTTCACTGCCAATGACATTTCTACAGTAATCAGTGGATATTTACATTTCTGATCGCTGTGTAAATGTCATTGGTCCCAAATAAGTGTCAAAAATGTCCGAAATGTCTGCTGAAATACCACAATCCAGATAAAAATCACAGATCACCGCTATTACTAGTAAAATAAAACAAAAAATGTAAAAACGCCCGAAATTAATTCTTATGGTTTGTAAACACTGCAACTTTTGCGCAAACCAATCAATAAACGCAAATTGCATTTTTTTTATCAAAAATATGTGGAAAAATATAAATCGGCCAAAACCGATGAATAAATTCATTTTTTTATATATTTTTTTAAAATGTATTTTAGCAAAACGTAAGAAATATTGTTTATTTTGCAAAATTGTCACTTTTTTTTGTTTATAGCGGTGATCAGAAATGATGCAGAGGTATTCAAATACCACCAAAAGAAAGCTCTATCTGTGGGAAAAAAAGGACACAAATTTATTTTGGGTACAACGCCGCACGACCGTGCAATTGTCAGTTAAAGTGACGCAGTGCCGAATCGCAAAAAGTGATCTGGTCCTAAGGTGGGAAATCCTTCCGGTCCTTAAGTGGTTAAGGAGAATACTGCTTTTTAAAGTAGCACAGCTTAGTTAGTTTGAAGCATTACATAAACTTTTATATAGGGGTCCCTAGCTCCTTATAATCAAATGACATCTCCTTATATTAAAGTGGTTGTCAACTCTCCTCAGCCCCTTTGCATCGCATACTAGCTCATTATGAAATTCTTACCTTGGAACGAAGCTGTTGCAACGGTCTCTGCACAGTGCTGTGACCGGCGACATGCTGCTTGCAGGTCTGCGGCTCTGGCCAATCACAGCATGGGCTCCAGCACTGTGATTGGTGGAGCCGCGCTGACGTCACTCCCATGCATGCGCACGGGAGCTATCATTTATGGCACGTTTAGAGAATAAACGGCACCCTAGCCACAACGGGGGCCGATTCTTCAGTGCGCATGTGCCGATGACGTCAGCACATGCAAATACAGGGAATAGCTCCTAAACGGTGCAAGTTTAGGAGATATTCCCAGGACCTACAGGTAAGCCTTATTATAGGCTTACCTGTAGTTTAAAGTGGTTGTCATGAGTTGACAACCACTTTAATTAAATCATAAGCATATGAGCATGGCACACTATAGAGACACTTTGCCCTTCCAATACTGCAGAATTTCTTCTCTATACCTCATCCAATGGTTACCTATGGAGAAATCCTTCCCTTATTTCCAGACTTTCCCTGATCTCTGGATGCAGGTGTTAAATTCTGGGGGGTATAATTCATGATAATAATGTGGGCTCTTCAGACTTTCTTTAACCACTTCACCCCAGAAGGATTTCCCACTGTAGGACCAGAGCACTTTTTGCGATTCGGCACTGCGTCACTTTAACTGACAATTGCACGGTCATGCGACATTGCACCCAAACAAAATTTGCGTCCTTTTTTTCCCACAAACAGCTTTCTTTTGGTGGTATTTGGTAACCTCTGCGTCATTTCTGATTTCCGCTATAAACAAAAAAAGAGCGACAATTTTGCAAAAAAAAATATATATTTTTTACATTTTGCTAAAATACAAATCCAAAAAAAAATATAAAAAAACTAATTTATTCATTGGTTTTGGCCGATTTATATTCTTCCTCATATTTTTGGTAAAAAAAATAGCAATCGGTGTTTATTGATTGGTTTGCGCAAACGTTGCCGCGTTTACAAACCATAAGAATTAATTTCTGGCGTTTTTACATTTTTTTTTTTTACTAATAATGGTGGCGATCTGTGATTTTTATTGGACTTTGATATTGGTGCGGACATGTCGGACATTTTTGACACTTTTTTGGGATCAATGACATTTATACAGCGATCAGAAATTTAAATATCCACTGATTACTGTATAAATGTCATTAGCAGTGAAGGGGTTAAACTGCAGGGGGAGATCTAGGGGTTAACTGTGTTCCCTGGGTGTTTTCTAACTGTGAGGGGGCTGGGCTGTCAGGGGCATAAGAGATCTAACTGATCCCAGTGACAGGGATCAGTAGATCTCTTACATGCCACCTGTCAAAACGGGGAACCGCCTTGTTTACTTCAGCAGTTCCCCGTTCTTTCCCTCTAGCAGCTCAGACCCGATGTCCACCGGCGAGCCGCGGGCACACTCACGCAGAGTGCAGTGGGCACGAGAGTGCGGTGGGCACGAGAGTGTGGCGGGCACAAGTCGCCCCCTAGCTGCGCATCCGCTAATCGCCGTTTATTTTTGGCGATTAACGGAATACATCCACACTGCCGCAGTAAAAAGGCAGCGTGCGGTCGGGAAGTGGTTAAACAGATTTATGCTCCTAAAAAAAAATGTCTTTATTTATGTATTTTCAATTTTGGCATGCTTTCCTTGCACAGTTCAGATAGTTAGGATTGGTATCGTCTCCTACTAAACTTGAAACATTCCTCTAACGCAAAACCTTCTCAAAACCTTATTCAATGTTTTCATATTCTGACACAACCCAGTTGCTCTTAGGGTGCAAAAAAAAATGGCTGTTGGATGTTTCAACAATGAAGACTGGTAGCATGTCTGAGATTACCCTTTAACTACCTTAGCCTAGGTCAGTGGTTCACAACTCCGGTCCTTGAGACCCACTAACAGGTCAGGTTTGCAGGATAACTGAAATACATCACAGGTGATATCATTTGCTGTTCAGTGATTGCAGTATTCTAGTCTGCATCTCCCCAAGGTAATACTGAAAATCTGGCCTGTTGGTGGGTCCCGAGGGCTGGAGTTGAGGACCACTGGCCTAGGTTCACACTGACTGTGTGAATGAAATGGTGAGAGTTCAGCTGAACTCGCACCATTTCATTCCCGCATGGTCAGTTCCAACTTCGGGGGCGATTTTACAGACATCTGTGCAGGTTGCTGCACAGATGTCAATGGAAATCACACCCCAAAGTCACCAAAAGTGGTACAAGAACTATGTTTGGGAATTGGTGCTGCACCGTAACTGCATTGTCGCACCGATTCAGGCAGTTCCATTGCCAGCAATTGCCATGTCAAATCGCATTATTGTACACCAGTGGTTCTCAACTCCGGTCCTCGGGACCCATCAACAGGCCAGATTTTAAGTATTACCTTGGGGAGATGCAAACTAGAATACTGCAATCACTGAGCAGCAAATGATATCACCTGTGATGTATTTCAGTTATCCTGCAAACCTGGCCTGTTGGGGGGTCCCGAGGACAGGAGTTGAGAACCACTGATGTACACCAAGGCTTAAAGTGGTAATAAACCCAAAAGAAAACATGTTTTATATTTCAGCTCACCAATTCAATGATTTAATGGCTACATTTATTTTCTTTTTTAGGCTTTCTTTCCTTTGTTTCCATCTTGTGATCTAGCCAGTAAGTCTGTTGTTTTTCAAAGGAACAAACTCTCCTGGAGATTTAGCAATTAGAGTGTTGAGGCAAATCATTTACTACTGGCAAGTGTGCTTACAATGATCAGATTGTATTTATTTGTTTAAAAACTTTATCCCAAAAAGGAAAAGGAAAGTGTATTTGAATATGCTAGTACATCTAACTCTCCCCTCCACCCAGACTGACAAAGCTGCTGTACAAAGGTGTCCCTGTGCCTCTTCATCCAGAGTGGGGGCACTCGAATACAGGAGGAGTGTTACTGGCCATATCATCAGGTGAAAACAGAGGTGGAAAAAGCCTAAAAAAATCTAATACAGCCACCACATTTAGGGATTGGTAAGCTGCATTATATTACATTTTTGGTTGTGCATTACATACCACTTATGTTTTGCTTTGAGATTGCTTAATCCACTTTAAATATCTCCACACACAGTACTTTCACTAGGATTGTCATTTAGTTCTGATGGAAAGCTTTTTGACTACCCCAGTGGTCAGGACTTTACTGAGTCTCCTTTTCTTCTATGCATGGATGGCTATCATTCTTCAATGGAAATGTTTCAATCCTCTAAACTTACTCTACTGGATATTGTTTATAAATACATATTTGTATCTCTACTAAGCTGCCTATACAAACAGATGATCTTTCGCCACATTCAAAAAAGCATGTAACTTTTGGCTTAAAGTGTTTGTAAACCCCATACAGTACATATCAGTAGTGTTTATTTGTCTCTCTCAAAAGCTCTAAATGTTGTTTCTCCCTGGTGCTTTGTTCCTCTGTTATCAGCATGAGTCACTTCTGAGAAGTTTTTCAGAGACACATGAGACAACATAAGCTACAATTTGTGTCGGGGAGGGAGATAAGCACACAGCTTGTCTATTCAGAATACAGCTCTGCATTTTCCTTCCTTTCTCTGCCTCTGTGGAGGGGAGGTCCCCCTTCTCCATTCAGCTCTCACAAAGTGCAACTGCAGCCTCTTCTCTGCTGCTGACAGGTCAAAAAAGAGATGTAGAGAGGGAAAGACTGCAGTTAAACAAATAAAAATTGTGTAGGAGGATTTGCTTCATCTCTGTGTATCACCTGAGGCTATTCACTTCACTGGGTATACTATATGTGAGGGTTTACAGTCACTTTAACTCTTTAGATGAAAATGTGTACAGGATATGGCCTACGTTTACGACAAATACTCATGGAGAATATTATCTGTCTATTGTTGAGGTTGCACATCTTGGGCTCAGGAAGCTTGTTGTTTGTATCTCTTTCTTCTGGTGGGTGGTGTTTTGACCAAGGGGAACCCCTTCTCTGGTCTTATAGTCAGATTAGGTCGTTTCAGGGTATATACCGTATCTGTTATACTTTTTTATTATTACTATTTGTGACATTCACATTTTTGTAAATATTTTGTTATATCTTTTTTTTTTTGCAAATATAATGTTTATTGAGAAGAAAGAGGTCTGACAGCATAAAAGGAAATACACTATAGTCCATTACAAGGTGAATGGTGAATCGACATTCTTTCTATGGTCTAGAAGACTTTTTACCTTATATACATATTGTCTAGATTCCACAGACCATATTCTAAAATCACCTTTCAGGTGGGACCAATCAGTGTGGTGTGGTAACAGACCACTTCCTTTCTTTTAATGAATACTTGTTATATCTTTTCATGTGACAACAGAAATTACAATTTGCTACAATGTAAAGTAGTGAGTGTACAGCTTGTATACCAGTGATAATTTGTCGTCCCCTCAAAATAACTTAGCACACAGCCATTAATGACTAAACCACTGGCAACAAAAGTGAGTACACCCCTAAGTGAAAATGTCCAAATTGGGCCCAAAATGTCAATATTTTGTGTGGCCATCATTATTTTCCAGCACTGCCTTAACCCTCTTGGGTAGTGTTGAGTGAACCCGGACTGTAACGTTCGGGTCCGTACCGAACTTTAGGGTGTCCGTGGCACGGACCAGGACCCGGACATTTCAAAAATCGTTCGGGTTCGGTCCGGGGTTCTGCTATTCGTCACGACCTTTTATTACTACCGGTGTGTTTTATAACTGTAAAACCCGGGTTAAACCTGTAAAAGTGAATCCCCACATGAGTGAAAACAACGGTCACCAAATCAGTAATTACCGACACACGATTCAATAAAACTCCCCTGCTGTTTAATAGTGACCATATGTTCGACATGTGAGTGATGAAATGTAACATCGTTTAACATTAAAGACAACAGTGTACTTTTCTATATTGTTCATAAGTAATTTTCTTTCCTTCACCAGACAATGGTGTGGTGTGACT
>BLSH010363311.1:23439-39713 GCA_018402905.1 Glandirana rugosa | reverse complement strand
TTTATTTTCCCTATCCCCATTTTTTTGTAGGGCACTTGCCCTAGTTTGAAGATGATTTTAGAACAGTTGTATGGCTTCTACCGTTAATTAATACTTTTCAGACACAGTTTGAAGATGATCCACATTCACCTCCATTTTTGCTTTTTTTGTTTTTATTTTTTAAAAAATATTTACAGTTATTTCCCTGTCCCCATTTTTTTGTAGGGCACTTGCCCTACCCTTACCCCCATTTTACTTCCTTTTGCAGCCCTCTAGGGCTTTCCAGGACTTTGTTACAGCCATTTCTGTGCATAAAAGTTCGGGTCCCCATTGATTTCAATGGGGTTCGTTGTCCGTGCGATCGTTCGGGTTCCGTCCGGACCCGGACCCGGACTTTGTCCCGAAGTTCGGACGGACCAGCAGAACCCGAACTTCCAGAGGTTCGCTCAACTCTACTCTTGGGCATGGAGTTCACCAGAGCTTCACAGGTTGCCACTGTAGTCATCATCCACTCCTCCATGATGACATCAATGTGCTGGTGGATGTTAGAGACCTTGCACTCCTCCACCTTCCATTTGAGGATGCCCCACAGATGCTCAATAGGGTTTAGGTCTAGAGACATGCTTGGCCAGTTCATCACTTTTACCCTCAGCTTCTTTAGCAAGGCAGTAGTCAACTTGGAGGTGTGTTTGGGGTCGTTATCATATTGGAAGACTGCCATATGGCCGAGTTTCTGAAGGAGGGGGATAATGCTTTGCTTCAGTATGTCACAGTACATGTTGGCATTCATGGTTCCCTCAATGAACTTTAGCTCCCCAGTGCCGGCAGCACTCATGCAGCCCCAAAGCATGACACTCCCACCACCTTGCTTGACTGTAGGCAAGACACACTTG
This sequence comes from Glandirana rugosa, assembly GCA_018402905.1. Classification (NCBI taxonomy): domain Eukaryota; kingdom Metazoa; phylum Chordata; class Amphibia; order Anura; family Ranidae; genus Glandirana; species Glandirana rugosa. Next base: position 38,841 of record BLSH010363311.1, on the reverse strand, counting down.
TCTTTGTATTCCTCAGCTGGTTGCCGCCACATATGCTTGACACCAACTGAACCAAATAAGTTTATCTTGGTCTCATCAGACCACAGGACATGGTTCCAGTAATACATGTCCTTAGTCTGCTTGTCTTCGGCAAACTGCTTGCAGGCTTTCTTGTGCATCATCTTTAGAAGAGGCTTCCTTCTGGGATGACAGCTATGCAGACCAATTTGATACAGTGTGCGGTGTATGGTCTGAGCACTGACAGGCTGACCCCCCAACCCTTCAACCTCTACAGCAATGCTGGCAGCACTCATACGTCTATTTAACAAAGACAATCTCTGGATATGATGCTGGTCGACCATGACGAGGCCTGTTCTGAGTGGAACCTGTCCTATTAAACCGCTGTATGGTCTGGGCTACCGTGCTGCAGTTCAGTTTCAGGGTCTTGGCAATCTTCCTGTAGCCTAGGCCATCTTTATGTAGAACAACAATTATTTTTTTTCAGATCCTCAGAGAGTTCTTTGCCATGAGGAACTTCCAGAGACCAGTATGAGCGCGATTACACCAAATTTAACGCACCTGCTCCCCATTCACACCTGAGACCTTGTAACACTAACGAGTCACATGACATGACAGTGTGCGGTGTATGGTCTGAGCACTGACAGGCTGACCCCCCAACCCTTCAACCTCTACAGCAATGCTGGCAGCACTCATACGTCTATTTTCCAAAGACAACCTCTGGATATGATGCTGGTCGACCATGACGAGGCCTGTTCTGAGTGGAACCTGTCCTATTAAACCGCTGTATGGTCTGGGCTACCGTGCTGCAGTTCAGTTTCAGGGTCTTGGCAATCTTCCTGTAGCCTAGGCCATCTTTATGTAGAACAACAATTATTTTTTTTCAGATCCTCAGAGAGTTCTTTGCCATGAGGAACTTCCAGAGACCAGTATGAGCGCGATTACACCAAATTTAACGCACCTGCTCCCCATTCACACCTGAGACCTTGTAACACTAACGAGTCACATGACATGACAGTGTGCGGTGTATGGTCTGAGCACTGACAGGCTGACCCCCCAACCCTTCAACCTCTACAGCAATGCTGGCAGCACTCATACGTCTATTTTCCAAAGACAACCTCTGGATATGATGCTGGTCGACCATGACGAGGCCTGTTCTGAGTGGAACCTGTCCTATTAAACCGCTGTATGGTCTGGGCTACCGTGCTGCAGTTCAGTTTCAGGGTCTTGGCAATCTTCCTGTAGCCTAGGCCATCTTTATGTAGAACAACAATTATTTTTTTTCAGATCCTCAGAGAGTTCTTTGCCATGAGGAACTTCCAGAGACAAGTATGAGCGCGATAACACCAAATTTAACGCACCTGCTCCCCATTCACACCTGAGACCTTGTAACACTAACGAGTCACATGACATCGGGGAGGGAAAATGGCTAATTATCCCAATTTGGACATTTTCACTTAGTGGTGTACTCACTTTTGTTGCCAGCGGTTTAGACATTAATGGCTGTGTGTTGAATTATTTTGAGGGGACAGCTAATTTACCCTGTTACACAAGCGGTACACTCACTACTTTACATTGTAGCAAAGTGTCATTTCTTCAGTGTTGTCACATGAAAAAATAGAATAAAATATTTACAAAAATGTGAGGGGTGTACTCACTTTTGTGAGATACTGTATTACTTCTAAAAGAATTGAGAACCATAATCTCACAATTGCATTTTTATGGTTTCAACTAAATATCCAAAATTAACATAATAAATAACTTTAATACAAACACCAAACTAATATTGAGACTTTGGCCCCTTTCACACGAACGGATAGAAACAGCTGATCTGACGTTGCTATCCGTTAGTCAGATAAGGCACAACGATTATTTGCATTTGTTACATTCCAATTAGCTACGGATACATACTGCTGCGGTGGAAACATTGTTAACATTCTTGACATTCCTGAAGTGCTTCATATTGATTTTTATGCTTGTTGCCGTTGCTATCCGTAGCTGACACAGTTCAGCTGCGGATTTGTGCAGATATGTGCGGTTAGCATCGTTACATCGTTCCTGGACGCATTCCAATCCATTTTTTCTAAATGTTCGAAATCGTCTGTAACAAAACCGTTGCTAAATGCAGAGTGTGAAAGGGGCATTGTCACAGTATAGCTGCGGTAGACAACTTCATCTATCCGCATCTAAAAGCTGGAATGTATCCGTTCGTGTGAAAGGGGCCTAAGGCCTCATGCACACAGGACTTTTTGGACTGTTTTACAGCAGCTGTTTTTAGCTGCAGATGTTTTTTCCTACAGTCAATAAACCCTCCTCCTATGTTCTCCTATGTGTTCATGCACACATAGGCTGTTATCAACTGTTTTTAGCAGTGAACCGTTTTTGAACTGTAAAAAAAACCCAAGACCAGAGGGTCCTGAGAGACGTTTTTCAGCTGTAAAAATGTTCAAACGCTCAAAAACTTGCAAAAAATGCCGATTGCCAATGTTTTTGGATGTTTTAGATCAATTGAGAAAAAAAAAAAGAAAACACTGGCCCCTTTAAAAATGCGAAAAACCCGCAAAAACACCGGTAATATAATGCTGGTAAAAGCTGAAAAAATCACTGATAAGCTACTGATGTTTTTAGGACTTTTTTTAATGTCCTGTGTGCATGAAGCTTTTACCAGCGTTACATTACCAGCGTTTTTGCATGTTTCTTCACGTTTTTAAAGGGCCAGAGTTTTTTTCTCAATTGATGTAAAACTTCCAAAAAAGTTGGGGATCAGCAGTTTTGCTCGTTTTTGAGTGTTTGAATGTTTTTACAGCTGTAAAACGTCTCTCAGAACCCACTGGTCTTGGTGTTTTTTTTACAGCTCAAAAACATCACTGCTAAAAACAGCTGCTGTAAAACAGTCAAAAAATGTCCTGTGTGCATGAGGCCTTAATCTTTCTCCCCCCTCATTCTTATCTCTGTCCCCAGCTAAACATAGCATCAAGGTAAGGTGGCTTTGTTTACAGCACAAAAACGCGAGGGAAGGACAGCTATCAAAACATGTAACAATTACAAATTATTTTGAAGATAGAAGATTATCTTAATATTGAGAAAGAAATGATTATAAAACACTTTATCACTGAATAATACATGAAGTCCATATTATTCTTTCATACTGTGAGATTTAGGAATCAACAAACACAATGGCAATTCAGCAAAATTAAAACCCAGATTAAAAAAAAATCATTAGCAAAACAATTCAGCTTCTCTCCTGGAAACAAATAGCTAGATCGAAAAGCAACGCAAGAAAATGCATTATTGAAGAACTTTCATCTTCATCTTTCATAAAACCTTTACCTTTTTAAGTGTTTTTTTTTTTTCTTATACTCAATGATGCTTAATGAGCTCAAATAGATTCAGTACCATCTGGATTTTATATGTTAAAGTGTAAGGAAGGGTTATAATCCCTACCAAGTTTTTTTTACCATCCAAATGTCCCATTTGGGAGATTTTTTTTCACTTCCTGTCCCATAGCCAAAACAGGAAGTTAGAAGAAATCCCTCCAAACTGATGGAATCCCGGTGTGTCCCCATTGGAAGATTTGCCCATCCACTACTGTTCTGGGGACAACCCAAAAGTGGGATTTTCTTTTACTTTCATTTAAATGGTAAGCAGGACAAATAGAGTGGGTGAATCTCCCTAAGGCCTGGTTCACACCTATGCATTTTTAGTACATTTTCAATTATTCAGAAACACATTACAGTTTATTTAACATGGTTTCCTATTGGTCACATTCACATCTGTGCATTTTATGGAAAGGGCCAGGGACTTTTTTCTGGTTTTTGGTTCCATAGACTTCAATGGATTAAAAATGTGTTTTGAAAAATGCAAAATGCACCTGGATTATGCAATCTGCAACCTGCATAGGTGTGAACGAGGCCTAACAAGGGCACAGACAGCAATAAAAACTGACAGATGTTCTAATCCCTCTTCACTATGTCCAAAACTAAAAAAAAGTTCTGCCTTAAGTTACTGTTAAGCCCTGGTTCACATTTGTGCGATGCGGGAACCGTCGCAAATCCAGAGGCAGTTCCCGCATCGCACCTCTCCCACAGGCGGTTCACACTGCCTTCTGCGATCCGCTGCGGGTGTCATTAAAATGTTAATGACAACCCCAGATTTGTTCACAGATCGCAGTACAAACTGAGAACTTACACAGGAATCAGATTGCATAGGTGAGAACACGCAGTGCGGGCGTGAATCACAAGCGATCTCTGAGATCGCACTAGTGTGAACCCGGGCTTAAGATCTAGTTTAAAACAACTACTGTGCTACACAGCAGCTGGTATGCGGTGTCAATGCAATGATTTCAGTGCAGCGCACTGTTTAACTTTCTTTTTTTAATGAATTTTATTGAAATGTTACAGAGACATTTCATTAAGTTCAATTGCTGGCCACGTGGTGCATGGCGGTGGAATACAGTACTACACGCAGTCCTTTTTTTAGGGCACACTGCCCACACATCACCACAATTCAGCAGTATGAACTGAGCAAACCGGAGACAAGGCATTGTGCATTGTCATGTGGTGGGATTGCGCTGGAATAGCTGCCAAATGCAGTCCAACCACATCTGGTGTGAATATACCCTTAATATAACATGGTATACCAATTTTTTGTTATAAGGACATCCATAAAAATGATGTATTAGTTCACCTCACCATAACTTGATTCAGGCAATTCAGATAAAAACATTATTTCACAATATTAAATCATTCTGTTTACCATCACATTAATTAACAAAACACATCTTCACCCAACCACTCACCAGCCATACCTTAAAGTGGTAGTAATCCCTCCCATATACCTAGTGAAGTGACTGGCCTTAGGCAATACATAGGAATGAAATAAATCCTTCTACATAAGTGGTACCTGTTTACCTGCAGTATTCTCTTCTCTACATCCATTCAAAGTAGAGAATTTATAGAGCTTGTCTGATATGTCAGAAAAAAAGTGGGTGGAGAGCTGAAGATACACTCTGCAGAGCTTAGTGTGGAGATCTCTGAGAGCTGATTGGAGGAAAGGGACACACTCCCCTTCACGCAGCACACAGGAACAGAGCTGAGTCTGTCAATCGGCCAGAGCTCCCTCCCCTGTCACCTTTTTTTCTCTTGGTGTCATGAAAACTTGTCAGAAGTAAGTCATGCAAATAACGGAGGAATGAAGCAGCAGACAGAAATGACACATAGTGCTCTTAATTGAGGCAAGTACACGCTATATACAATTTTTCCTTTAGCAATGTCGGCATGTTCTATACATTGTACAGATGCACCACTACAGGCAGACTAAGGGGACCCACAAGCACAATATTTAAAGGAATATTTAATTTTTATTGTTTCACTTTAAGCATCATTAAAATCACTTTAAAAATGATTGTTTTAAAAACTTTTTTTGCATGGATACATGTCCCCTGGGTCAGTACCCAGATCCCCATACACTTTTTATGGAAATAACTTGTGTAGGGTTGTGGGGGTGAGAGTAGCACCCACTACCATAGGTAGGTGCTTTGAGATAGGTTTTTGTTGAGTGTAGGTAAATTTAGTCAGGCCTGACTCTCAGTTTTTTTGAGGGAGGTTTTAGGTTTTGAGGAAGCACTAGCCCACTGTGAAAAACACATCAACCTTTCTTGTCTGTACATCTGTATTGGTGTCAGTTGTGACTATCAATAAATGCATGTTGGATCTGTGTTGGAGTGCAGCCATTCTTTTTCTCGATTTTGTATTTCTTACGGTGGTGAGCCGGGGCTAGCACCCAGCCTCCTGGATCCCTGATTGACCTCACCTGGAGCAGCAATACCTCTCCTTGATTCTCTTTTCAGGCCAAACAACCACCCCGACTGCAGGCTTTTATATAACCTAGCTAGAATTGTTAGTACACCTACAGCCACCCAGTAAAGGACACACCCACCAGTGTAATTGGTTCTGTCTCTTCATGTATGCCTCAAGTGCTCACACCTATTCATCAGGAACTTACACTCTTTGCAAATGAAAGAATGCATCAGTATTTATGTATATATCTGTGCTGGGTAAACCTAAAAATAACAAATGTCCAAGGCTCTGGCCATGATCAGTAATATGAAAAACCTAAAAATTTAACTTGTGCGTTGTTGGGCATGTGGAGGGTACAAAACAGGAAATTACAATTTTGTGAGGGCTGCTTCAGACAAATTGTTGACAAAGCGTATTCATCATTCATCATCAGCATACAACCTTAAAATGTGCAGGATCACAACAGACTTATACATCCATATCTGCCCCAAAACACACAGTTCTAGATTTGGTGCAAACCCACACTCACTTGATTTATAATGTAATTTCTTGGGTTTCGATTATGCGAAATCCATCGAAAATGTAATCACTGGTGGAAAAAACTTTAAAACCACAACAGAGGAAGAACATACAAACCTCTAGGTAGTGGCATATTTGGGATTCAAACCATTGATCCCAGTGCTGCTAGGTAGAAGTGCTAACCAGTTAGCCACTGTGCTGCCATGTAGATAGAGGCTGCATCTCTGTGGTGTCAAACAGTCCTAAGTCCCAGGGGTTAATCAATGCAGAAATCCTGTGGAAGGCCAGAGAGCCATTAAACAACCTGCTTCTGTGATATGCCGTCTCTTTTGAGGACTGGGTATGGCTCATTACTGTCAGCATACTGAAACATCTCTAATTGTGGGGCTTTTTGCTTGGTAAGAGGCTGCAATTAGTGTTGGTGGGGAATTCTTAAGGCTGATTAATGTCCTTAGCCATGGAAAACATATGGCATGATTTGCAATGTTGGTGAAACCCTCCTCCACATAAGTACTACATTTATGCATAATTTGTGTAACGACATGAGTCAGGAGTTATGTTTAACAATATAGGGAGAAGAGACAACTTCTCTACAGTGGCATGTTTGGGACATGAACCAACAACCCCAGCACTGCTACACAGAAGTGCTAACCCATTAGCCTCTATGCTGCCACATGGATGAAGTCTGCATCTCCGTGGTGTCAAACAGTCCTAAGTCCCAGGGGTACAATGCAGATGTGCATTGGAAGGCCAGAGAACCATTGAACAACCTGCTTCTGGCATATGCCATCTGTTTTAAAGGCGGGGTATGGCTTATTACTGTCAGCATGCTGCTATAGAACATCTCTAATTTTGGGCCATTTTGCTTGGTAAGAGGCTGCAATTAGTGCTGGTGGAGAAATCTGAAGGTTGATTATTGTCCTTGCCCATGGAAAACATATGACATGATTTGCAATGGTGGTTGAACACTCCTACACATAAATACAACATAAATACTACATTTCTTTTGACATACAGTTGTGCTCATAAGTTTATATATAGAGTTGAGCCGAACCAGGACATATGAAAAAAGTTTGGGTTCGGATTCGGGTTCTGGATTCTGGTATTTGATCACGCATGTTGAATAGCTGCAGGGCAGCCAATCAACAAGCGTTTCACTGGTTTGCCCTTAGAAGCCATCACAGCCATGCTTACTAATGGCATGGCTGTGATTGGCCAGTGCATCATGTGACCCAGCCTCTTTATATGATTTTAGTGTTGCATGTCACATGCTCTCTGGCTAGTGTAGGGAGAGGATGCTGCCGGCGCTGTGAGGGACAGATTGCAGATATAATAACATCTCATCGATCTGATTGTGGACTAAGTAGAGATTAATACTAATACTGCTTTGAGGGACTGTCACGTACCTGATCCGAGGCTGAGATGCCGAGAGAGGCTCCCCTTGCAGCTGAACGCTGAGTACCTCTGGATTGGAGACAGAGGGTACTGAGCGCAAAGAAGCACGGGTCACCAGAGTGGATGGATGAAGCGTGCAGGCTGGCTTGTCAGCAGGAAGCAGCAATGGTATCCCCGAAGGCCAGTGGGGTATGGCTACGGTCACCGAGATGAATACCAGGCAGGTGGTTGGCAGGGTAGTTCTGGGTAAACTTGTAAAGAGCAGGAACAGTCCCAAAGGCAGACTGCCAATTAGGTGCAGGAAGAGTAGAGAAGGCGAGTCTGTTTAAGCCAGGCCAAGGGTCGTAACCAGAAATCAACAAGGTAGCAGAGTTCGATAAACAAGCCGGGGTCATACACTGGAAAGCAGGCAGGAAGCAGTCCAGGAGCAAGCCAAGAGTCAACACAGGAGAGAGCAGGGGAAGTCCAAGAGCCAAGCCGGGTCACAAAAGGAGTCAGGAAGAATCTCAGGAATGCAGAGGTCAGGAACTCAGGAGAGCTGAAGACGATCCAGCAAGTAAGGGGCAGAATGAGCAGTCTTTTATAGTGCCCCAAGGGATCCTATTGGACATTGCGTACACGCCTATTGCACCTGTACGTCTGCTGACTTGCTCTGTTGCATGCGCGCATGCGCACTTGTGATCTTTTCCCGATCGCCCGTACCGGAGAGATCGTTCGTACCGGAGCACGCTGATGCATTTGTGCCGGCATGTGCTGCCCATGACAGGGACAGATTGCAGATCTCATCCTGCATTACAGAAAGATCTGATTGTGGACTAGGTAGAGATTACTACTACTACTGCTTTGAGGGACAGATTGCAGATCTCATCCTGCATTACAGAACGATCTGATTGTGGACTAGGTAGAGATTACTACTACTACTGTTTTTAGGGACAGATCTAATAACATCTCATCCTGCATTACAGAACGATCTGACTGGACTAGGTAGAGTCTACTGCTTAGAGGGACAGATTATTGTTCTAAAATCATCTCCTAGTTCTATAGGGTCAGGTTCCTGCTGTTGCTGTAAGGGACAGATTATTGTTCTAAAATCATCACCTACTCCTATAGGGTCAGGTTCCTGCTGTTGCTGTAAGGGACAGATTATTGTTCTTAAAACATCGCCTACACCTATAGGGTCAGGTTCCTGCTGTTGCTGTAAGGGACAGATTATTGTTCTAAAATCATCGCCTACTCCTATAGGGTCAGGTTCCTGCTGTTGCTGTAAGGGACAGATTATTGTTCTATAATCATCACCTACACTGCCACGGTCACGGCCTAGTCAACCTCTAGGCTCCTACTCCACATCCACCCCCCCTTCCCATTTTTATTTTTTTTATTTGATTTTAAGTTATTTTCCCTATCCCCATTCCCATAGGGCACTTGTCCTACTCTTACCACTTTACTTCCTTTTGCAGCCCTCTAGCACTTGCCAGGACTTTTTTACAGCCATTTTTGTGCCAAAAAGTTTGGGTCCCCATTGACTTCAATGGGGTTCGGGGTCCGGGGTAAAGTTCGGGTCAAGTTCGGTATCGAACCCAAACTTTTTTGCGAAGTTCGGCCGGACCCGCTGAACCCGAACATCCAGGTGTTCGCTCAACTCTATTTATATACCCTGGCAGAATTTATGATTTCTTGGCCATTTTTCAGAGAATATGGATGATAACACAAAAACAATTCTTTCACTCATGGTTAGTGTTTGGCTGAAGCCATTTATTATCAATCAACGGTGTTTACTCTTTTTAAATCATAATGACAACAGAAACTACCCAAATTACCCTGATCAACAGTTTACATACCCCAGTTCTTAATACCGTGTATTGCCCCCTAACATCAATGGCAGCTTGAAGTCTTTTGTGGTATTTGTGGATGAGGCTCTTTATCTTATCAGATGATAAAGCTGCCAATTCCTCTTGGCAAAAAGCCTCCAGATTCTGGAGATTCTTGGGCTGTCTTGCATGAACTGCATGTTTGAGATCTCCCCAGAGTGGCTCAATGATATTCAGGTCAGGAGACTGAGATGGCCACTCCAGAACCTTCACTTTATTCTGCTGTAGCCAATGACGGGTTGACTTAGCCTTGTGTTTTGGATCATTGTCATGTTGGAATGTCCAAGTATGTCCCATGCGCACCTTCCTGGCTGATGAATGCAAATGTTCCTCCAGTATTTTTTGATAACATACTGCATTCATCTTGCCATCAATTTTGACTAGATTTCCTGTGCTTTGTAGCTCACACATCCCCAAAACATTAGCGATCCACCTCCGTGTTTCACAGGCCTTGTTGACTCCTCTTCAAATGTAGGGTTTATGGATGTGGCCAAAAAGCTCAATTTTGGCCTCATCACTCCAAATGACTTTGTGCCAGAAGGTTTCAGGCTTGTCTCTGTGCTGTTTGGCGTATTGTAAGCATGATACTTTGTGGCATTTGCATAGTAATGGCTTTCTTCTGAGGACTCGACCATGCAGCTCATCTTTCTTCAAGTGTCTCCTTATTGTACAACTTGAAACAGCCACACTACATGTTTTCAGAGAGTCCTGAAGTTATTTATGGGGTTTTTTTGCATCCCAAACAATTTTCCTGGCAATTGTGGCTGAAATTTTGGTTGGTCTGCCTGACCGTGGTTTGGTTTCAACAGAACCCCTCATGTTCCACTTCTTGATAAGAGTGTGAACACTGCTGATTGGCATTTTCAATTCCTTGGATATCTTTTTATATCACTTTCCTGTTTTATACAGTTCAACTACCTTTTCCCACAGATCCTTTGACAATTCTTTTGCTTTCCCCATGACTCAGAATCCAGAAAGGTCAGTACAGCGCTAGATGAAAGATGCAAGGGTCTGTCAGGGGTCCAGAAACTCATTGACCTTTTATACACACACACTAATTACAAGCAAACAGATCACAGGTGAGGACAGTTACCTTTAATAGCCATTCAAACCCCTTTGTGTCAACTTGTGTGCATGTTATCTGGCCAAAATCACCAGGGTATGTAAACATTTGAACAGGGTCATTTGGGTAGTTTCTGTTGTCATTATGATTTAAAAAGAGTAAACATAGTTCATTGATAATACATGTATTGAGCCAAACACTAACCATGAGTGAAAGAAATGTTTTTGTGTTATCATTAATATTCTCTGAAAAATGGCCAAGAAATCATAAACTCTGCCAGGGTATGTAAACTTATGAGCACAGCTGTATATCTATAGGTGGTGGTATGACATTAGTCAGGAGCTATGCTTCTTGATTTATTCTGTGATATTTGGTGGTTCATGGTGTGTGAGTGTAGAATAGTGATGTTACCCTCTGAATTTTGGGAATGACATTTTTATTTCTGATGTTGGTACTCATATCACATTTTTTGGGGTCGAATTATGATCATTTGGAAATACTAAACAACACACAAAATTGTGACTCATTTAAAGTGTCCATCAGCAATGGTATTGTTTGTGGTTTGTGAAGACACCTGTGGGAGTTTCGGATTTGATTTTTGTGAAAAATATATTTTCCCAAAACATGAAAACATTACACATTACTGTTATTCTTAAAAATATATAATATGAAGAAGAAGCAACATAAAAAACCCAGCAGGGAAAATTTATTTTTAGAGAAATAAACAGTTCATCTCAAAATTAAACTGTATTTTTTGTGGAAGTAACAATTGTACCGTTATAATCAATGAGACAAAAGGCACACTGGCCTAGCGCATTATCCTTGATAAAATGTATTTAATAAAGATCATAAAAACATACAAACAAAAATCGTAAACAAGCATTTCCAGTATTGGAGTGGGTAAAGTCCAATCCACCGTCTCCTAATGGTGTCCTGGATGGGCTGGCTAACGCGTTTCGAGGCTGTGGCCTCTTCCTCAGAGCCTCTATAGTTATAATCAATGGTTGAAACTTGCATTTGGCTATATAATGCTGATTTTCACTTTCAAGAACGCCTTTTAGCCAAGCACAAATTTGCAAATTTAGTATAGCGCCCTGTAAAAAAATGAATGGGAGTTAAATTGTGACTATTTTGCCTGTCTGAGCATGCGCACTTGTGCTGGTACATAGTCGTAGAAAGAGGGGGAATTTGTCTCTTCTCAGACTTTCAATGATATTTCAATTTATACATCAATTTTTTCAGCAGTTTAAACACAGATTATCTTTAACCGCTTGCCGACGGCTGATCGGCAATTGACGGCGACAGAGTGGGTCTGTAACGCGAAACTGTGTTCGGGGGGGCCAGGGAGCGGGTGCGGCTGCTTCGATTGCCACCGGCCACCCGCGATGCCCCCCCCCCGGAGTGAAGGAGCGGAGGTCCGTGTAAGTAAACACGGACCTCCGCTCTGTGTGAGGGGGAAGGGCTGTGATCACAGCCTTCCTGTACATGAAGGCTGTGACCACTTCCCTTCCCCAGCTAGGCAAGCCCCCATACAGTTAGAACACACCCAGGGAACATAGTTAACCCTTAGCACGCCCCCTGCAGGTTAACCCCTTCACTGCCAATGGCATTTACACAGTAATCAGTGCATTTTTATAGCACTGATCGCTGTATAAATGCCAATGGTCCCAAAAAAGTGTCAAAACTTTCCGACATGTCCGCCCCAATATCGCAGTACCGCTAAAAATCGCAAATCGCCGACATTACTAGAAAAAAATTTAAAAAAAATAAAAACCCCAAAAATGAATTCTCATCATCCGTAAACGCGACCACTTTTGCGCAAACCAATCAATAAACGCCGATTGCGATTTTTTTTATCGCAAATATGAGGAAGAATATAAATCGGCCAAAAACGTTGAAAAAAAAATGTTTTTTTATATTTTTTTTTTTGGATTTGTATTTTAGCAAAAAGTAAGAAATTTGGGTTTTTTTGCAAAATTGTCGCTCTTCTTTTGTTTATAGCGGCGATCAGAAATGACGCAGAGGTGATCAAATACCACCAAAAGAAAGCTCTACTTGTGGGAAAAAAAGGACGCAAATTTAGTTTGGGTACAACGTCGCACGACAGCGCAATTGTCAGTTAAAGCGACGCAGTGCCGAATCGCAAAAAGGGCTCCGGTCCTAAAGCTGGAAATCCTTCCGGGGCTGAAGTGGTTAAACAATGTACCAGATACGTAAGGAACATTTAGGCTATCATATCATGCTCTAAACATTATTTCCATGTGAATTTTCCGTGTTTCTATCACGACTACTGATTTAGACGGTCTCTGTTGTCTGTGACCTATAGTAAATTCAATTTTGTGACTATTTTTCCTGGGCACTATAGTGAATTCCATTCTGCGCTAATTTACACAGTTTTGCCTATTTCGCGATTATTTATTTGTGCATACGCGATTTTGCGCTATAGTAAATGAACCCCAAAGTGTCTGTACATCTCTATATGCATCCACAGTTAACCTCTTTTCTCATTTGCAAGCCTTTTGCTAGTCCCCTACACTAAGATAGGAGAGAGATGCAGCGCTTGCAGAGTTTTTCAGCTAAAACTGTGGAACCAAGCCAGGAGGGGGTGTGCACCGGGGTGCTGGGCGACAGGAGGGGGTGGGGGAAGAAAGCCAGGCATTGGGGGAAGTCTGTGGGGCAGCCATCTGACGGAGCAGAAGTGAATCTGTAGGTAGCAAAAACAGAAGACAAGCGGCGCCCCACTAAGCATAGTATATGGTTAAAAGCATAACATTGATTAAAATTGCACTTAAAGGAGATAAGTGTTTACAGGCATGTAAGACATCCAAGCTTCCCAGTGTGAGCAGTCTGAGGGCTGGGGGTCCCACCAGCACATGTGTCCGGTCGCACCGGTGGAATCCTGGGCTCCAGGCAAGTGGGCGGGATGAGGTCTTCTGGCGTTGCGGGTCTCATGGGGAGCTGGTGGGCTGGATAGCAGGCTGTCCAAGGAGTGCGTTCGGAGCAATCCGTGCTCCTTCGTCAGGCCTAATTTGGCCCAATTAGTAGAGTTGAGCGAACCCGAACTGTAAAGTGCATCTGCCGGTTTAACAAATAATATAAATTTGTGCTAAATAGTACATTTGCATCCAGAATGAGGAGAGCGTCAAATAAGGGACGTGGTCGTGGTGCTGCTGGTGCTGCTGGTGTTGGTGGTGGTTGGTGAAGCTCCTGTTGCAAGGAGAGGACGTGGTCGATCTGTGCCAGCTACACACACAAGTGAAACACCTTCCTCAGGTGCAAGTAGCCGACAGAACCTTCAACGTTATATGGTAGGCCTGAATGCCGCTCAACGAATGGTGAGGCCAGAACAAGTACAGGTGAAAGTAGATTGGGTGGATGACAATGCCTCCAGTTCCTTCACATTGTCTCCCACCTGTTCCCTTGATGAAAGCTCAGAGTTGGCACCTAAACCCCATGGCCATCTGTCTTTTCACCTCAGCCCCTTGTAAATCAGCCAATCAGTCTGAGCCCCAAGTCATGCAGCAGTCTCTTATGCTTTTTGATGACTCTGCTGGTGTGCTTTCCGTGGTACATCCACATAGCCCTGCCCCAGAAGTGGAAAACATTGAGTGCACCGATGCCCAACCACTTCTGTTTCAGGATGAGGACATAAAAAAACCACCGCAGCACGTCTCTGATGATGCCGAAATGCAGGTGCCAACTGCTGCGGCTTTCTACAGTGAGCAGACTGACAAGGAGGGCAGTGGTGAAGGGTGGGTGGAAGATGATGTGGAGGAGGATGATGAGGTCCTAGACCCCACATGGTATGAAGGTCATGCGAGTGACATGTGCAGTTTGGAGGAAGAGGTGGTGGTCACACAGAGGCACCAGCACAGCAAAAGAGGAAGCAGGTTGCAAAGGCGGAGCGACCGTCCCCTAGACAGTACCCCTGCTACTACCCACCAGGGAACTAGCCAAAGGTAGCTCAAAGGAGTTTCCTGGCGTGGCAGTTCTTCAGACAATGTGCTGACAACAAGACACGAGTGGTTTCTGCAATCAGAAGTGAGGCATAAATGTTCTAAAATTGAGCACAACCTGCATGACCAGGCATCTACATGCAAAGCACGAGCTGCAGTGGAATAAGCACCTCAAAATCCAAGAAAGGTCTCGGGCTCCTCCTGCTTCCTCTTCTGCTGCTGCCTCTGCCTCTTACTACACCTCTACAGTGCCAGTGTCACTTGCCACCCAGCAAACAGAAGATGTGACCGCAACGCCACCATGTCCGCCACCGTCCCCAAGCATTTCCACACCATGGTCCTATGGAAGCTTACAGCTGTCCATCTCCCAAACACTGGAGAGAAAGAGGAAGTACCCCCCTACCTTACTGTCGTAAAGTTTCCGGTCCTTAAAACTTTACGACCGTAAGTCCCGGTCCCTAGCGCACAACCATCCCCCCATGAAGGAGAAAGAGAGGTCACAAACCCTCTACCTGTCGACATTCGAAGGTATCCTGGTACCACACCTTTACGAACCCCTGCCACCGCCTGTACCACCGCAACGCCAGTGTAGAAGACAAACGACCCACCGTTCACTGTGACCGTGACATCTCCACATCATTCTCCGTCTCCGTCGTCGTCTTCTCCTTCGTCCTCCTCGGGCTCTGGAAAGAACCTAAAACTCCACGAATAAGGTGACGTCGAGCACGAAACGTACATCTACGGACCAGTACGTCCAACACGAGTTAAAATCTTGTAAATACGGAGTGAAGACTAACGTCTTTGGT